>JAQFYB010000118.1:0-80777 GCA_034694085.1 Pogonognathellus longicornis
AAATACGAAGCTGAACCGTACGCAAGCTGAAAAATCGGTAAGCTGAACTGTCGACCAAGCTGAACCGTACGGTCACCGTTTGCGAGGTTGAAGAATGGAATGATTCCCTGACTATATTTCATAAGAATACAGTAAGTACATTATAGCATTAGGTTTGGAGCATGGTACTATGTGCTACACATTTCTGCGTTGGTATGTACGTAGCATGTGCACAAATACAAAAGTATTTCGTGTGACACTACGCGTTTCTGTCTTTTGCACTACTCGATTCCCCAAGGGTAATTTAATGTATTTCCCCTGTGGTTACGATCATAATTCTTAATGTTTTCAGAGATAAGAGAGAAAGGTTAATATTAAGATCAGGGACAATGAAGTTTTAAATACAAGCCTTTTCGCAACCTTCTCTTTATTCATGTCGCTGCTTGTACTAAGGGGATATTATTAGCGTTGCGCTGTAAATATATAAAAGTAAGTCGATTGAAGCAATTTAATCAGTGTTTTAGCTCTAATTGCGTTTGTAATCCATTTTCAATTTCCTTGCCGGATATAAAATACTATTAGTGTCATGCCATGTCAGGAATTAAAAACGTAATTTACCTAATTTTAAAATATTTTAATAAAATAAATACATAGGTATATTATTCAATCACAAAAATGAGGATTTTAGTTTGTTTTTACTACAAAATGAATTTAAATTTAGAAACTATTTTGTATATAGGCTGGTCACGTCTTACACTGATGATCATGAATGTGCTACAATTGAGACTATGTATCTATAAGTGGTGAAGAACGTCATTCTTACTATATTTCTTAGTTTTTAAAAGTGAAAGACCTAAGCAGCTCAAGTCATCTTACCACAAAGTTTTCAATAAAAGCTTGAATAAATTTAGGCATTAAGACTAGGGTAAAAGTTTCATGGTTTTCCCCAGTTTCAAAGTCTTTCCAACTTTAACATATACAAAAGAAGTCATATATGGTACTTTAACTTAACCAAACATATCGGCACAGTTTTTGATTGAAACGCATTGTAAAACCACACAATAGCTGTATGTAAACGAACGCACAATTTTATATGGGATAGATTGGTACGTCATTACCGGTATAAAAGTGTGGATAGTGTAGTAGTTGGATGAAATCTGTATAAATGTGGGCTGTCATTCTGAATTGAATAGTAACAAATTAAGACGCCTGTATTCACCTTGCATTGTGTGTATTATAATAAATATGTGTAGATGCACGTGAATATTTACAGACCTCTGTATGTCTGTTTAGGCCGCACAATAATGTGAGGGAATACACAAAGCCTGCAATCGTAAACTGAATGGTGAAAGCAGAAACAAAAAATATTCCCACGACTGACTGACAAGCTCGTAAATCATCCAAACAGAGTATTTGTGGATTGGTGTCGGGGAGAACATGCACTAAGAATACACATCGTGCATACAACCACAAAACTTTATTTCCAAGCAAGGTAGCATCATAAAAAGCTTTCGTTCACAATCTTGTTGTGTATTTATTAGAAACGTTATTTACGGCACAAGGTTATAAATTTGACAACTTATTTCATTTCATGCATTTCACGATTCTGAATGAATGCAATAGAATCCTGAATGTTGCTGTCAGAATAAAATCTTATAACCCATCAAACCAAATGTGTATTTAATTTAGCGTATAATATTACAGTTTAGCCGTGCAAAGCATTTTCACCAACTAACAGTCGTTTTCATTAAATCCCTTAAATGCTCTAATTTGATTTTAAATGTTTTCTTATTGCTTTAACTCTAATGAGACTTTCATTCCTCGTACAAGCAACATATACCACCTACATTTGCAACCTTAAAACTCCGTAATAATATAAACCATTCAAATAAACAAACACTATATATGTATGTAAAGTAGAATGTATTATTATGTACCTACTGCTACACTAAGCTAAGGAAATTCTCAACAAAAGTAGCTACAAATGGGAATACACTGCCAATAAATTACTAGTTACCTTCACCTTCATCAGCGATTTTATGTTGCGATAAATGTCTCCATATATTATTTTCCTTTATTTCACTTAGCCAGAAACTAAGAATATAGAGATATTGGGAAATCTCTTGGAGGCATAACTAATCTAATATAGCACACACAGTGGATCGTAGCCTCATTTTATGTCAAGGTTCATTTAGAAGTCATAGCTCATGAAGGTAATGGTAGCAATGGCAATAAATAGTGGTCGGTGATTTGATTGGATGGAGAGAAAAAATCATTTATTCCCAAAGACTATACAATATCTACATTAAACACACGATGGCTATTTAAACGGTCGTTAGGTGCCTAATATTTTTATAAATAGCAATGCACACTCATAAAATATGTAGTGCGGCGAAGCAAATTGTAAAATACTTTGTTGATATCATAAAAAATGGATATAGTGTACATGTACTGCAAAATTGGACCAAGAGATCACGAAATATTACCATAGTATTTATGTATATAAGTTATGTATGAGTTTCATTAAATATGGTGTTTGTTGCAAATGGTATAAATTCCCATTTTACTTCACAGACGTGATGTTGGGAGTTTAATCCGTGTTTGAAAATACAACCGAGAATTTTGAACATCTGGTGAAAGTACGTGTGAATGGTGGTTGCATATAAACTTAAATTTGAGTGCAGTGCTATTGCAGGTCTAGTATGACTGGAAATGTATTGAAGTGTAGCTGGGTATGTAGATGTGAGTAGTTCATAAGTTATTTCCATGAAGACAACTATTTATATATATACATTAGGCATAAGGTTAACATGGTATGTAGGTAGCAAATGTTTAAAGCCGTAATTATGTCATTCCATTGGGTAAAATCAATTGCAAGACTCGGTCAGATAGAAAGTAGCAAGCTGCGAAGGTCTTTGGTATCAGAAACACAAATAAATAGACTCTTCTCACTGAGTCTGTTGGTTTGTGAAGGGTAAAATATCGATTGATGTTTGTTACATATGGTCTCGCCTATGCTACTTTGTGCATGACATGGGAACTTTCCCCGATTGACACGTCTAACAATCTCTGTAATATCTTATTCAAAAAAGAAAGGTGGAATGCTTTCCGTTTCTATTCATTGACTCTGTTCGCATACACACAGACATACATACATACAGTATGCACACACACACGTTCACACACACGTTCACACACATACAAGATCCTTATTATATGTATTCATTCATTCATTCTCCATACAAACATACACATGCACGCACATACAGAATGTCTCATACAATAGTTTTGTCTCTTTGTGCTCACACATCCAAAGTGACTTTTTCACTTTTTCACTTCTTTCCAGATCTTTTGGAACACAAAGAGAAACATGACAGAGTATTGAACACAATCAAAGTCAGGAATCTGATTTCGAGCCACTGAGTCTTAGCGCCCAGTCGAGTAGAGACGAGAACAGTTTTATTTCCTTTCTCTCTTTACAAGATAATATTATTATGTTTTTCTGTATCTTTCTGTATGAGTGTGTCGACAAAGAATAAGGTCAACTGCCTCACCAGTCTTTGACTACACAATGATAAGATTACGAGTTTAACTCAGATTATGGATTTCACAATGGACGGTGAGGGAGGAAGGACATGTCTCACTGCCAACTCAAACCACTCTGCATAAACCACGACTAAAAATAAAACTTTTCATAACATAATAATCTCCTCTCCTTATCTCTTACCATACACTTCATGGAAATATGCTAAATGGAATAAAAAGGCTTTTCTCCACACGTGCAATAAATATAGAAAGAACACCGAGCAATGTATCCCATTTACTTGCCACACTTTATTATACTACATTTTAATGTACCTGTCCGCTATATTATTATGCAAAGTCAAAACCTTAGGACAGCCTGCTCTCTACGACTTTACTCCCATATAATGTACTCACTTTCATCTCAATACCAAACATTAATTTTCCGACTATATACACTTGTTTCCATACGTTACGTGTACAATGTAAACGGTACGAGACACAGTGAGAATAGTGGAAGAATTATTACTATCACTAAATCTAAACGTTTTCTTCAATGATTTGAATACTTTTTCATAATATGGATGTTACGACATGGGTATAGCAATGAGACACTCAAAGTTATAACTGCTACCAACTACAGCATATAAAATATACTTTCACTTTAAAATAAAAATTGAATGAAAATCAATAACCTTAAACTTTCTCATTCATTTCTTTATTGTCTGAAAATACAATAGTTTTAACTTAACCTATTTTGTAAAATATTTTTGTAAAAACAGCTCTGTTAGATACAATTGCAGAAAAAATAGTAAAAGACGAAATCTTTATTTTACAAAAACGTATAGGTTAAAAATTGTATATAAAAGTGAATAAGTTGCAAAACTCGATCAAGTTACAAGTTTTTTCCTGCGTTCTTGTTAGAAGTTCGCCTTGAAAAACTCTACGGGTGGAATGATATTATTATAAAAGAAGGATACTACACATTGCCATTTGGAACTCAAATTGAAATTGCATACACGAGTGAAAGATACATAGTTTATTCTGATAATTTGTGGAGTAACCTAACCTTTGTGCTTGCTCTGTATGATTTTCCTTTTATCTTGTAACAATAAGCAGTAGTATCAATTCAAATATTGAAAAAAATAAAGTGTATGGTAAAAACACAATAGAAAACATAATGCTGAGGAAGGAATAGGAAAGTCGGAGTATTGTACATAGCTGAAGGTGGAAGTTAACTAGAAACTGGAAAAGAAGTGTGTTCCGGCTGTGCTGTGAGCCTAGAAACGAGACCATAAGACAATAATTTGGAGTTGAATGAATACATTTATGTTTGTAGATGTATGTTTATGTGCATTGCTAAGTTGCTCTATACTTACTCACTCCTACTGTGCTATACTCTCTTAGAAAAGAGAGTGGAGTAGGTGGATCCCACCGAGAAAAATATATCAAAAGCCAATATCTATTTAACTACAACTACAAACTGCTCTCGTTGCTCCCCAGCCAAGTCATGTCAAAGCAACTCCACCAAAAGCAAGGCCATCCATGGAGAAGAGACGAAAGAGCGAACCAACCATTACTTTACTACTACTTCTTCCACTACCACCACACCACTACTGCACTACTCTACTACCAATACTACTACTACATACTACAACTAGCAGTCTACTACAATTCTACGTAGATTCGTTTCAGCACATTACACCGTAAAACTTATATGCACACACAAAGTCACATGCAGGCCAAGGGAAAGCAAGAGCCAAGTTGAGTGAAGCCAAACCAAAAACTGAAGCGTCTAAGCACTAAAGGAAAGTTCACTTTGTTCTTTAACGCTCCTCGCCATCATAGAAAACACTAGTGCTTCTTGTGCTTTATGTGTATAGCTGTATGAAGATATATTTATATACAATATTATATATGATCCCGTATTGGATGTAGAAAGGTAGTACTCTCGTGGTATCTCTATCTCTCTGGGGTTTTTCAAGTCACTCTCCTATAACTAGTCCTCACAGAGTTCAATTTCCTATGCTCTACGTTACGTTTTTTACATTTACACAATATCTGCAGTATTCGTTCCAGCTATGTAGTACAGCACATAGTGCTGGTGTAACTCTATGCTGAAGAGAGCATAGCTAATGCTCCTATTATTAAAAGTAGTGTGTTGTTACGAAAGTGCATGTAGCTGCAGCTAAAAGCTTTGGTTTTTCTTTCCTCTGTGCTTTTGGTTTAGCTTTAAAATACTGGAAAATATAGTCAAATAAAAATGGAGTAGATATCTGGGCAGAATTTCCCTTCCTACTAGTGTACTAGTGGATTTGATACAAAAGTTATTGTTAGTACGTAGGCTCGGAGACAGAAATGTTTATTTAGCCAAGCAATGGCAAAAGTTTTTATTTGCAGGTGGAAATTGTGATGTATTGCTGTTTGAGATGTGCATGAAAATACCTTAGAGTTGTATCATCACAATATTGTTGAAATTGAAAGAGTTTCAAAAATGTACCAGAATAAGTTTATATTGTAACTTTTGGTAAGAGTATAAGTGGAGTTTAATTTAGAATTCAGAAAGAGATGTAAAGTATTGATAGAAATGTTAAGTGAACCGAAAAATGCATTAAGTACAAATAGATGTATTTATATACAGTTAGGGGAGCAATGTTTTTTCCTATGTTTCGCATGTGCACAGGATTTTTATTATATTTTCAGTTTATTTCAGCTACGGTGTAGTAAGATGGCTATACTTGTCTAGTTCAAGTTAAAAAACAAACGAATAGAAATAATAACGTATTTTCCTCTTACTGGTCTCATTCAATCAAAGAGATTCGAAAAATTAAAGCCACTTTTACCTTGATTCAGAAATAGAAATAATATTTTCAACTTTTTATGTTCTAGAAATTTTTGGCAGTGGACACTGATATATCTATGTATCTTATTTCTTTTACGCTACAAATTACAAAAGGCTTTTATAGTCGGATAATTTAATATTCGGTTTACAACATTTACATTCACATCATTTCTTATTAAATTCGTTTACTTTGGAACGGTTCCCAAGTTCGACAAAAATACGGTAGCAACCTTTTAGCCATAGAAGCAGAGTAAGGAATTATGAAATAAACAAATGGTACCTACCAGGTGTATGTAGTACCTACTTACTGCTAAAAAAGACGAAGTAAGTATAAGCAAAGTGCATGGTAACGCAAATGACGACGTCATTGGTGGCACTTAGGTGGAAAATAGTTGAAAACTGGATTTTCTTTTGAAGCCGGTTTTGAGTCGACTATGCAGCCCTGGCATGTGTTCAACTAAAGGTAGGTATATCAGTACGTGGACAGTTACATTTACGTATATAATATGTAATAGAGCGCATTAATGTTGTCAATTTGGAATGTTGGTGAAGTGTATATACGTTGGCAGACTTGAATGAACTTTCACTTAAGAAGAAGTCAGAGTGAATAGAATAGATTGATAGGGTTAGATTGTAAGGAATGAAGGCACAAAGAGGGAAAAGAAACCGTAGGGATTTGAGATGAAGACGGGAGAGGACGAAGGAAAGTAATGCGAGGCTGAAATGTAGTACAGTGGTCAAAAGTTAGCCAAGCCAAAAGACATAAATGAAGTGAAAAGAAAAAGAGAGGGCAACCAATTTAATCTGAGCCAAAGTGAAGCTTGGTTTGATAAGAAATATAGAATATAAAGGATCAAGCCAAGAAATAAGCAAATACTTAAACAATTACATTTCAACTAAACCCACTGAGATTTCAGCACCACTCACACACACCCATCTCCATCCCATAACTACACACATACCATTCTAGTATTGTAGTATTGGTTTACCTTTATATTATAAAGGATATCTAAATATCTTGACATAGCTGTGTATGCTATAACACCTACACATTGAGCTAGCATAGGAAGAGAGAAAGAACTCTGACGGTTGACGGCGAAAAGTTGGAGTCTCTAACCGTTTCTTTTTGTGCGACGAAGAAAAGATCGAGAAATTGAGTACCTAGGGCACAGTAGTGGAAGTATACATTTAGAAGCACATGGAAAAGGGTCAGAGTGAGTGAGAGAGAGGGACTGAGTTGGAGTCTCATAAAAAGTCAATGGAATTCTCGATGGGAGACTAAAAGGTCGGACGTCTGTTATGACAAGGAAGAAAGAAACGTAGACATTTTACTTGCATCCTCTCACCCTCGCCAAGGATTCTCCGTATTTCTACACAATCTCTGTGTCTCTCTTAAGACCAGAATCTCTTGTATTTCCCGGCTGAGTGACTCACTTCGTACTCAATTTCCAAGTGGGAAAGGTGAAAAGTGAAAACTCAATCTTTCTCCAGCACAGCTTTTCCACTTTATTTCGTGGGTCAGAAATCAATTGTAACTAAGATATTGACAATAACGCCGACCAACAACATTATTGCAATAATGCGATATCAAATATATTATAACCTTTGTATTTAAGATACGTATCTACAAACATTCTCAACCTTTCAACCAACCATCCACATGTACAAAAACATTATGTCCAGCCAAAATCATAACTAACAAAGAAATAAATGGAGTGTAAACACACTGAGAATTCTCAACAAGCAAGTCACATCCAGATACGCTCCTACCAATATTATCTACATGTATTTATGTACATCCATCCTTATCTCTTGCAATCATACGTCCTACATACAGACTCATACCCAAATGCATTACTAAGAAAACCTTATGTACATTCACATAAAAACAGTTGCGGGCTTTGTTCCTATTCCATTTAAATTACACGTACACGATGAATTACTACAATAACTTTATAGCACGTTCTTACGTAATAAACAAAATCAGACTCCAACACATCCAGCATTTGTTTCTTTGTTTAGCTTTTGTAGCCTTTGTATAGCACTTTTAGACTTTCTCTCATTGTTCGTCATAACAAATGCAATACACATATACACAGCTCTACTATCATTTTCCAAACATTTGGTCTGACAATGCACTACAGTTATTGTATGATGGAAGAGGAGCTGTTTGTTACAGGAAAATTTTATTTCAGTCGACTGACTGTAAGAATGACTTAGAGCCAAAGGAGGCAGAGAGAGCAGAGAACGCAATAGCAGCCAGCAAGGCCAAACGAATCCAAGTCGAATAAACGTAAAAGAAAAAACAGGTCGGGCAAACGATTCCTTCTCGTTTCCTTTCTCAAATCCACACATCTCTCTCCTGTTCAATTTTGATCCGTCTCTCTCTGTTCGATGTGTGCTACATACACACAACAGTGCATAGGCCACCAGCTATAAAATTGCATCCATATCTCTGACGAGCAAAACCTTAGAAAACTAAGTCTGCACTACTTCATGTCTATGGTGCGTGTATGTATTTATGTGCATACATGTTTATATAGTACCTACATATAGCACAGCTGCTGTGTTGAATCCGATAGCAGATCGACTTTAGTTACATACAACACTCTTTCCATGAATCCATGTGCGCAGTGTATACATACATACATATTCCTACATAGCGTCTGTATTGCTATAAATGTGATGTATAGTGCTAACTTATCATCATAGTGTATAGTCATAAAGTGTACACAGTCACACTACCACTGTGTATTTGCTCTTTCGTGCGGAAGCACTGCGATACATACCGCACGCCTTATATCCCACTAAATCACTATACTCTAGCGTTAAAAAAACCTGTAAGTCAAAAGACACAAGTTTTTTTATACATGCGACATATAATGCATGCTGGAGAAAGTTAGGTATGACCGACTAAAAAACGAGTTGTAGTTTGTGTCAATATAGAATATGGGATAGGACACACGTAATAGAGACTCTACTACACTATACTAAAAGCAATGGTTCAATTAAACGGCTTTGTGACTTACTCTTACGAGTAAATGTGATATGGAGTGCGATACAAAATAAGAAGAATGAAAGGACAGAGTCGTACAAGGCAAAAAACGGGATGTACATATGCTAGTGTACACACACGTTTGAGAGTGTAGCATAAAGACATAGTAGTAGTATTTGTAGTAGTAGGAGTCGGAGTGGGAGACGACGGGTGAGGTAAGTAAATAATATTATTAGGTATGGAATAGTAAGTGGATAATATATACGTAGTACTACGTGGTTGGAGTGAAGTGTATTGGAGTTAAGAGTAAGACTGGCCTGAGTGAATGAGTCGTTGTTGGCCTATGCACTGGTAGTGCTAGAGTTGTAGTAGACAGAGTGGTAGACGTAGTATTCGGGTGATTATAGCATTTGACTTGAGATATGGTGGGGTATAGAGGACTAGGCTGGAGAGTGGGAGAGTGAAAGTTGGAAAGATATGCGAGTGAAGATCGATACTGCATAAAACAATCCTTTCACGTACCTTTCCATGTAACTACAAAATCACTCGCCGTATAATCGAAATCAAGCAAAGCGCAAACTTAAAATAGAATTTTTCTCATCTTAGAATATGCTCTCATTTGATTCCCTTCGTTGCGTCATGTCGACTCCTTTACCAACCGCGTCCATCCAATTTTCCGACACATGAACCACAAGCTCGTCCCTTTCAGTCTCTTTGTCTAGTCTGTTGAAAAAGGGAGATCGATGACCCAATCTCTTCACCATACTACGACAACCACCATTAGTATACTCACACTACTACCATATTACATCTACGCTATTTAATAGCTATGTGTGTATACTAACGACTACTACACTCACACACTACAATACTACAAATGTATAACTCATACGCCGAGACTCTTATGAGTGTTCCACCACTACTTCCACTCTACATTAGTAGACATCCGAAAGAAAAGTCTTGTACTCTTTAGACTGTATCATCTTCTCCTTAATACAACACTAACAACTACTAACAAGTCTCTATAGCAGATGTATGTACAAATATTATCTTCAACCCTTTCTCTCTCTTTCTCTCTCTCTATTTCTCAAGCTCTTCCCAATCTTAGCAAAGACAACGAGACAAAAAGGCAGCTGCTCAACTATACACATACAGAATACACTCATAAGTGTATAAATATATCTCTCTTCCTCCTACTACCATATCCATTGTACATATTAGCACAGTATTAGTATTAGCATTAGTACGTACCTACTAGCGGCAGACAGCAGCTCAAACAACCATTCTACTACTGTCAAACAGAAAAGTACACGACGAGACGAACAACAACACCAACACCAAACGGATGAAGTTGTTGTATTTTCTCTACAATATGATAGAAATAGTATTGTAGTATTATTTAGTATTATTTGGAGCAGTGTAGTATTTGTAGGAGTAGTGTGTGTATAGCATTAGTATTTGTAGCATTAGTATTTCTAGTAGTAGTAATAGTAGTGGTAGTTGGATAGTTAAAAGTGTAAGTAGAAAAAGAGCTGAAGTATAGCGAGGTCTATATTGTTGGAAAATAAATGTTGGTGAACATGTAGTGAAGAATATGCAAGCACAGTGTTTTTCCTGTTTTGTGCCTTTGGTGAGTCTAGGTATATTCTTCTTTCTTTCTTTGACTTACTCGTCGTTTCACAGTAAAACACAACTAATCAGTCGCTCTGCTATAAACTGTCACGTAGCAAAGCGTCTTTCTCTTCTTTTCTCTATCGTGACTTACAGCGCCTTGACTTGCATTTACTCTACTTAACTTTGATGAGATGGGTCCCAACCAGCTACAATTACAAGGCTCCTATATAGTGCTAGTAGTAATAGTCGTAGTATTGAGCTGCATAACGTTGTACATACATAGTGCATACCTACTTATTTTGTTGCTTGTAACAGTGCTATTATATAATGCTATTAGAGGGAGTACAGGGCTGTGCTGTGCATTGTACAGCATTTCATGGCAGTCATTAGTTATGTGGATGGGTTATAGCATGACCGAAGACGACGAGAGCAGCAGAGCAGAGAATAGCGGGTCCACTAATCCGCCAGCCTTGAGAAATAGATCCGAACTACGACTGCTACGTAATAGCGTAATACGAGTCTGGTCGTGAATGTACGTAGGAGACCTACACACTCACACAGCACAACAGCCGTACAATATAAAATTAATAAGAACACGTTTCATTTTGTGTGTGAGAGGGAGATATAGACAGAGAGCGAGACAGAAAGAGAGTGAAGGAGCTTTGGATACAATATCCCTCACTCGTACTGTAATTAATAATTGAACGGAGGAATAGAATTTAGCAAATGTCAAAGGACACAGTAATAATGAATTAAGAATGCATCAAATTCTAAAGCAATAATAGCATATCATCTTGGGAGGCTAGCAAAGGTTTTAGTCTTACCTCATTTCTACGCCCAATCATCCCACCAACTAAACTGCCCGCGTGTGCTATTGCAAATTTTATTGTAGGGGCGTGGAAACAGTTTTTTTGCATTCATAAGTGAACTTTAACAAAGAACGCCAACTCACCAATGCAATTTATTTTCATGTGATACGTTTTTTTCATTTATTTAAAAGACTCAGGTCACAAATTGCGACAAAAACTACGTTGCAATAATGGGCTATGTAGGTAATGCTGGGAAGACATATTTAATTCAGACACGAAATCTAAAAATAGATGGTTAAATGTCATAGAGACAGAATATAAATGTCTGTATATGTCTTTATGGAGTTGGTATTCTGAGAAAAATGTAGAAAGGGACTTATGCAGGGAATAGATGAGAAAGAGTTACGCAACAGGAAGAAAGATCGTAGAGTGTAGTACATAGAACAAGTAAACTTGTTGGTGCTTGGGTGTAAATGTTAGAGTGCATAGAGAAGTAATTTACTGGAAAGGAAACTGTTAGTGGGTTGTGCTTTTAGTAAAGTGTAGTAAGTACTCTTGGTATATATCTAAGGTGTATGCATCACTATGAAAACGCACCCATATCATTTCTTACGCAACGCAAGGCGAAGAAAATTAATCCAGAGTCTAAGGCACCTGATACAAGGTACAGCAATAGCCCAGACACAGATACTGTGAAAACCTTGAGACTGGCTACAACATTTCACAGTCTTTATTGATACTGCAATGGAGATTTCCGTCTCTCTCCATTTCTTAGTGTACATTTGAGAGTCTTTTGTTAATATTGAGCACTAAGGCGTGCACTGGTGACTAGAGAAATAGACCAGATCCGACCTCCATTCTAATTCTAAAACATATCTACCTTTACTACTACTACAATACTAGCAGCCTTTATGTATGCTAGCGACTCACAGTCATTCAACATGCATTGCGAACAACACGGTTGAATACTATGAATACTAATGCAATAATACAAATATAATGAACACAACTAGAAATAACGCACAGAATAAAAGAAACTTGTTTCGTGTGTAATATTCCCAAGAAAGAGCTGTATAGTAGTACACAAGGAAAAGCGCTGTGTGTCTACATAAGGCTGTTGTTTCATGCAAGGAGCAGACGATACAATATATATGTGCTGTATTGTATAAATGGGAAAAACTGCTTAGACAATTACAAGGACATAATACATGATACCCTTATAAGGAATTGGCTTAGTTGTGTTATTATATTATATCATTATGTACTTGCATAAAAGTACAGCTATAACAAAACGACACATTAAGGGCGAACGAGATCCAGTTAAAGAGCGAGACTCATTTTTTTCTTTCTAAAGTTTGTTTTGTTGCCTCTGTTCCATGTTCCATATGGGTTACGAAAGAGAAAGTCACACAAGTGTTCACAGTGCAAGAAAACACAAGTTTTTCATACATCCCCATCTGCTACTACTGCCATACTATGTACTAGATACTAGATACATCAAACATCAATATCCCATAGAGCAGAGTGCATTGCAGCTCAGAAAGAGACAGCCAAGTCTTGCACACAACACAACACCCAAAACTCAAGACGGCACAAGAGCAGAGAGCAAGTTGAAGGCAGGAGATGAGAACTGTATTTTAGGATGTGGAACAAGAAGGCTGTTGTGTGCCGTGTGTGTATGTGTGTGTGTGTATGTGTGTGTGTAGTGTATGTGTCTTTGTGTGAGGACGAGAAGTGATGTTGCTTATAGTCACACAACACTTGGGTCACATACTATATATTGTCGGAGAGCACTTAAACTTATGCTCGGCTTTTCCTAAAACATTTCTTTCGTCTGTTCAACTTCATCTCAAATGAAAAGCCTTCCTTTGACATTACTTGACTTTGACTTTGTTTCTGCCTCCTCCTTACAATTACAATGTGCATACAGCCACTTGGATATACAGCTATATCTTTGTCACAGACACATGTACTCAACTTTTAACTTGAATTCATCATCTCACTCTATTCACTCTTTAATTCTGCTTGTGTGAACTGTGCTTCCTGTAGAACATGGTAGTGAGTGCGGGGATCACAAAATGAAACTTAAGAGTTTAAATGACAATGGTGTAGTAATCACATGTGGTGGCTAGATAGTTTGTCCATCAACAGAGTAGGTATGCAAAAGGAAGTTCAACTAGGTATGTGTTTGTGAAATGTGACACTGCTATTAGGTAGACAACCAACCACTCATGTTATTGCGTTCCTTCATTTGATAACTTGCCAAATTTATTCGAGAATAAAGTTTTTTAAGTGCAGCAATTTTATTCATTGTGTTATTGTCAAGAAACATTATACATGGATGATTTTCTTGGCTATGTTTGCACATGTGTAAAATATCATGTATAAAACATTTCTGAATAATAATATTTGTGGAAATATATTTGTGAATTAAATATTTTCTGTGACATGGGTAAATTATACAGTAAAACACTTTGGATTTTATACTTTCAAGGTTTGACTAGCGTGGTCTTCGTCTGAGATTTAGAGAAAAGAGTTGCAAAAGTGAACGCGTTACATACAGCCATGTGATTATATATTTTATAAAATACTGTTTATTGAATTTAAGATTGTTAAAAATTATGCGTAGTTGGGTTGATGTGAAATGCAAATACCAAATTAGTTAGGTATATAGTTTTTGTTATTTTATATTGTCGCAGAGTTGTTTTAAATTGAAGGCAGAATAGGATTAATTTTTAGACCACTATATTGATTAATTGTGTTGTTGTGATTTTCATGGATATAAGTAGTCTCTGTATATTTTCTACAAAAAGTTTTTTCTTCTTTCACTTTCCCAATTATTGCCGACTTTACAATATCAGTAGATTTATATTATTCGTCATATAAAGGGCTGCTGATGAAGCCGATTGTATTCCATGTCAGCAAAATGTTCTTCAAAGAGACTTTTGATTTCCCTTCCAATTGCTCCTATGTAATAATGATGCACATGATGGACATGTGATTTTACATAACTACGCCATTATTTTCTACTTATGACTTGCTTTGAAGATTTTGCGCGTGTACTCCAGTTAGCAATTCAGAGTCAACGTCTATTGCATTCGGATTATTTAAATAATTGTATCAGTTTCATTTTCTATAAAGGGAAGCACGATCATGGGTTTAAAAGTACCAATACCTAGCTATTTTCTTTAGTGTGTTTGAATTTTAGTAGGGAAAGGTGCTGTAATTTGGCCGGTGTTGTAATTTGGCCACCATCCATTATCTCGCCAAATACTGGCTCAATTTCGCTGAAATTTTTAATATAAGTGTCTAAAATACCGATCGGATCGGTAATGAAAGCGTTTTGTTGTGCTTTTGAAATTTGCTGTTTAAAAAAATCGTTTTCGCTGCTTCTTTTTTACTTTTTCGTCAACCAAATATTTTGTATTTTTAGCCACCACTATGCATTTTGAGAGGTAACATTTTTTGACTCGCAATTTTAGCACTCATGATTAATATTTCAATTCAAATATAAGGTCTTTTTTAGTTACTCTCTGGGAAAGTTCAGTCAAATTTGAAAAATGCAAGTGCTGTACAAATAATTTGGCCACCCAACCAATAAAAATACATTTTAATTATTATTTTGACTATGGATATGTCCCTGTGACGAAAGACGGCTTTTGGAATACTTACTGATTTCATAACAGGAAAAGAGACCAAAAAAGTAGTACTCTTAACCATTCCTGAAAGGAGAACACTAATTATATCGACAACAGCAGCAACAATGTGAACAGTTGCAATCCAGCCCAATTCCTTCTTACTAAGTTAAAGGATTATTTTTTATTGGAGATAGTCCATTGAGATGCATGGGACCTGTTTAGATATTAAACTGTCCAATACTAATGGTTAATTGACCCTAATAATTACAAAACCACATTACAGAACTAATGCTGTAATTTGGCAAGAAATATGACTTTTTTTTAAATTCACTTATTGTTAAACTATGACATAATATGTGTATACAAAATTAAACATATAACTAAGAAACAGCTTTATTTATTCACTGCAATAAAATAGCTTGAAATATTTATAGTGAGCTAAAATAATTTTTGTCTTTTGCAGTTTCAAAGTCGATTTGATTATAATTCATAGAATTTAAATCATTCAAAATCTTGCACTCAAAATTGGTTCAAGCAGTCGCAAATAAATTTTCAACCTGCAATTTTATATTAATAGGAAATAAGATTATTTTTTGTCACAAAAGAATTGAGGCAAAAATGTCTCAAATGATAACCCAAAGAGTGCATTTGAAGAGTATTATTTTCAAATTATGTTTCTTCTCAATAGTATTCTAACTAAAATGTATGATATAATTCATTTGATTTTTGGAGTAGGTACATTTGTGAAAAGATACTACGATTTTTTACACAGATTACACTTGAGAATATCACCCAAAAAGTACTTATAAGACTAAGTACCAAATATTGAATACTTAATTGAATTACCAGATTACTAATTTGTTGTTCATTTCATTTTGTAAATGTACTATGTGTAGCTTTTAATAGGACAATCCCATAGTAATCACTTAATTATTTTTATCATACAATCATCATTATATAATATGGTAGGTACTTAGAGTGAAAAGCATGGAATAATATATAATATGAAAAACAGCATTAACGAAGAAAGGCTTTCAGATTTGATATCTGTGTTGCGTTAAGTACCTAGCATAAAAGTAGAGATGAAAAATTGGAAGCAATTTATTATAACATGTTTTCATATGTTTACAGTTTACATACAATGTGCACCTACTTGTAGTATGCGTTAGGAGCATTAAAGAAATAATCGGCTATCTGATTTTACCAGTTGTAAGTCTTATTGCCTTGAGACGAAAATTAGGGGATGGGTTGAGGGCAAACATTTGAGTTAAGTTGGTCGTTTCAAACAGCATCTGTTGTAAATGTTCCCTGTCTTGATAATATTCTTACTATGAGCTTCCATAATGACCACGTACAAAGTTCTGTCATTTATTTCTCGTGACGTGCCCCTCCAATGCATTGTATGTAAGCTGAGAAAGGGCTGTGTTTGGGTTGGAAATATTTCTTCAAAATAAAGAAAAGTTCTTGAAAAACCAAAAATAATCCCGGAAATTGTCTAGAGTGCTTATGGAAAGGTGACTGGGTATATCATGGAAATTAGTAAGTGTATAGTATAAAATAATGTAGATACGGTTTCTGCCTAATATATGCATTTGAAAGTGAGTGTTTTACAAAATTCACAATCAAAAAAGAGTGTACCCAGTAGGAAGGAGCACATAATGTATTAAAAGCTGAAAATCATTCTCTAGCAAATTAATTTAACAATATAAACATTGAAATAAATCAAGATTCTGCATAAAATTGAGCATTTTTGAAAATTTACGGACACGTTCTCTATATAAAAAACCAGACGTTTTACAGCCCTGAACTGGTACTAAGGCATTAAACTCGATAACTAACAAACACTTACACGACGGTCGTGAGCTCATACCACAACTTAAATTTTGCTCTCGTGTACGCAATATAGAAGTATTGAAGCCAGGAGCAGAATTTCGGTTACAGCAATGTATTATTATTCGTGGCACGTGTAATAATAATAACACGTACATAACTGCTAATATTTCAATTTATTTCCTTTAGCTTGTAGTCCCTAAATATAAACATTTTCGTTTGTAATTTTATATAATTGTAAGAGTGGGAAAGTGTTATTTCCTTAGTAAAATTAGAAGTAGGTCTGACTTTCACTTTCGTTGCACACACCCTATTGCCACTAGCGTGTTGAATATAAATGTGGCGTGAAGGAAAAATAATAGAGGATTTTGATTTGTTGTAGATGAACGTGTTCATTGTACATGATCACTACAATTCGGAAACAGCATTTTAAATAAAAGTCACAGACTCAGGTACACGCTATACAATATAGTAGTAGCCGTCCTCTTGGGCACGTTACATTATTTGCACTCTGAAAGCTTTACATCATCCCACAACTTGTTTTTCTCTAGTGACTTCCCCCTTATTTGTTTCCTTTATGTAATACATGAGTTAGAAATACACAATGGCGTATATAGCTACTACATAGGTATACCTACTGCACAATGTATATATGCATTCACTACTAATCTGGACAAGAGAGAGGGAGAGAGCATGGAGAATAATCATTGTGTTTCTACTTTGTACGACCCAACAGTCCATTAACTCTATAATAATTATGTTTCTGCAGAATGTACACGGTCCAATAACATAAATAGAAAATCCACACAAAGATATCCAGGGGCTCATTATTAAATCATCATCAGTTATACTGAGGTTTGTTTGCTTGCCCTCTCCCTCTATTTATATAGGCATAATAATTTAGCTATAGCACTTGTTTTACCACCACACTATTATTCACAATTGGATCACACTATTATCAACAAAGTCTTTGCAGCAGCACTACTAGTTATTCCTTGTATCCTGTGTTCCATCATCATTGTCATCCTCTCTTCTTTTCACCACCCTCGTATTGTGAAAGCTCTAAACTCTGTATATGCAGTAATTTATAACCAACACATCTCAATTCCGGACAGTCAGATATTCTAGACACTCCTGTCACTGCTAGTGTTTCCTTTTCTGTTTATAAACACAATAGGTGCTACATATATCCAATGCTTAACACATATATGCATAGCACTTTTTACATTATAGTGATAGATTCACATGCGACACGTTATTATTAATAAATACATTACGTATCTATAGCTATGGACAAAATGACATACATGCATTATACATACAAACCAATTTCATTCATTTCAATGTATAAGTGCTATAGAGTGCTTCATAGCTGACAACCTGCATAGCACGTATAGAAATACTAATGTATACGTGCTATGTATTTTAAGAGAACACAAAGGGAGCATAAAAGAGAGGAAGACACATAGGAAATAAGCAATCCCGTCCAGTGGAGTCTAAACCGAGATTGTTGGACAATGCACAACATTCATCTGCCAGAATACAACAACCATGAGCCAACTTAGTTTTGCTTGGCTCGTTTTAAGGCTTATACTAACACCGCATTGCAAACACAGACACATACTAATACAACATGTACCTACCTACACGACATGGCCTTTGCATGTGCATTTATTCCTAGACTCCTCCAGTGTCACTATAAACTATCAACCTTACACACACAGTTTTTCAGCCATACACACTTTACATTTCATTTCATTCAGTCAATAATCCAATCTCCAAACTATACATTTCTATCCCCCACGTAGTACATGACTATTATAATACGTGTGCACAAGTGTAGCTGTTCGAGACTATGAGCATATGTACAGAAGAGTATGTTTTACATAGTGTACGCCTCCTCATTGTATATCTGCATAGCTATAGTTGTCGTCATGAATGTCATCATTGTCTTTGTAAGTGTATATGTGTGTGTCTGAGTGTGAAGGCTGACAACACTCCGTTTGATCTCTCCTGCCTCGTCTACCAATATAATATGAACTGCTCTTTACTTCACATTGTCTCTGTCTATGTATTTGCAGAATGCCATGGTTTGTATAATAAAAGGCAATACGCAAAAATCCACAAACACTAATTACATGTGCACAATGAATGCCCAGAACAATTGAATGAGTTTTGCCCGTGTATTTATTTGTACAGCAAAGCATTATTGCACAAGGCATTTTATTATTGTCATTGAAGGGTGAGGAGAATAACTGCACTTGAACGAACAATCACCATCAAAATCCATAAAAATTCAACTTTAAATTAATTGCTCACCTCCTTCATGTGTGGCTTAGATCTACCTAATGTATTACATCGTTTTTATGTAGGATGAATCTCTATGACAGAGAAGAAGTAAAGTGGTTTATTTGTGTGGGTTGTGTAGGTATACAGTAAGGTTGTCAAATGGATTACAGCACGTTAGTGCCTCGTGCACTTTAGAACCCGGGGATGTTAAAATACGAACACAGTTGAGCCCCAGCTTTTAGAGCTCCCTTTCTGACTTTAACAATTGACAATCCTATCAAATCGATAAATTCTATAATCCTGTTTCATTTAATTTTTATTTTCATTTATTTCAAGTTATTTAATTTATTATTATTTTATGATTTACACTCAGTACTAAGTTTACAATTGATAATTTTTTATAAGATCAAAAATCCCTTGTTTATAACAAAGGGTGATGCTATTCAGTTGTCGGTTCTAAAAACCGGGACTCTAGTGTGCTCGTACTGTAAAGTCATCATGGAGGTTGTAAAGTACACAGGGCACTAGGATGCTGCCACATTGTAGTGTGGATACTATTACAGTATAGTGAAGTGTTTACAATAAGGTAGAGTAAAAGAAGGTTGCATTAGCAACGGAGTGTTATTATGGTATAAGCAATGGGAATCTCACAATATGAATGAGTGCCATTATATTATTGCCGTGACTTGACTAGACAAGTGTCTCGTTTATTTTACTCGAGTATGAGAAGTATTACATACTTGAGCTGAGACAACAACAAATTCCTCTAGCGTGTCTTCAGGGCGACTAAGGCTTATATTTTCATGCTGTTTGAAGTCTGAATCAAAGCCAAAGCTACAAGGAGAACGGGAAGACTGTACGTGAAAAGGTTTTTACAATATATTATAGCAAATGGCAGGAGTGGAAGTGTAATTCGAAGATGACGGAAAATGTTCTATTACATTCTAACTCACTAAGCTCCAGTCGTTCAGTCCAGCTTGTACACAAATGTACGTATATGGTGCTATAACCGTGTAATAGTATTCTATATGCATTAGTAATTGTAACTTGGTATAATACAGGGCTATAGTAAAGCAGGATGCGATTGTAGGGCTATAGAGAACTTAGAGGAGTGTATGTAATACAGAGATGGGATGAGGTCATATAAGTTTTGTGTAGGAATGATTCTACAATTCTCAAGTTATAAAATCCGCCCGAGGAGAAAGGAAAGAAAATGGAAAAGTGAAAGGACGAGTTAGAGAAAAAGGAAATTTGGAAGGTTTCTTTTGTTATGGGCGTTAGGAGAGTGTATTTGTGTTTGTTTTTGTGTTGGTTTTGGTGGTAGATGTGGTGCTATGGAAGCAAGCTTCTATGCACTGTGCTCACTGTTCAGACAAAGTTTAGTGACACTGGTATTACTAAACAAGGAGCACACATGACGGCACCTAATGCTGTGGATATATTTTATAATACATACCTATTGAGTTTTTATGTTTTGTGTACGACTGGCTTCTTTCGGATTGGGAGGCATGGGAGAAGAAGTAGTTGGGGAAGTATAAGAGAAAATTCTAATACGAATAATAGCTCAGCCCCAGACGGAACTGTGCAAAGAGAACAGAACAAAACCAAGTTTTTCGCAACATAAACTCCGTGTATACATGTATTTACAGAGTTGTAACTTTTATTTGAGTAAGTCAGTCCCGAGTCGATAGGCTTTTGTGGAAAATAAAGCAGCTAGAAAAATAACGGAGACAGCTCACAGAGAATCAGCGCCGGAGAGAAAATTCAGTTTAATTTGAAGTGACTTGCCAGTTCAGCCCAGATGCCATCCCTTCACTTTTCTCTTCTCTGTGTCTCTATTTATCTATACCACTCTCTCCTATGTCTTTTCCCTCAATAGCTCCTCTCAACTCATACATATAATTCAAGTGTATAATTATATAAATGGAAAAACTTACTAACTTCCAACAATAAACTATTCAAGAGTCAATAGAAACTCAACGCATTGCTTTCACCACAGTGTAGTCAATAATTGTCCGAGAATTACTCCAGCAAAAAATCATTTAAGCTTTCTTTTCTTCTTCCACTAATTTTTTACTAACAGCGAGAATTAAATCATACAATCACAGCTCATTAATTTACAAACAAATAATATTAAACCATTATTGGAATTGTATTTATATTTATATTGTTATCCAGGATTAAATAGCTTGTCTTTACAGTTCTGCATTTTTGAATAATTGAATAATATCCACCCACGCAGTTTAAATTATACAAACTTTAGCTCTAGGCCTCCGTCTGAGCTTACACAATTGTAAATATTCAACGGAAAAGCAGCTCTACAATTGAGATGTTTTTTTATATCATACTAGTTTGCCGATTATTTAGAACCACTTTCCATTGGGCTATCATGTTGAGGTTTTTTAAGAAATAGCAAAATTTGTCTACATTCTGCGGAACTAAAAAAGCCAAATAGGTTGCTCCTTACCTTATTATTTTTATTTTACCTTATTTTTAACCTTTGTGTTTCCCTTTTTGATTTTTTACAACTACAAATAATAACTCCTCTAGAAATTTCTTTTAATTATTTAATGATTTAGTGCCTGAGAAATCGTAAAACGGTTGCACAAATGGATACTTTAATTTCTACGTGAAAACTTTGTAAAAAATGAAAGGCAAAGTGGAAGTTTGTGTCTGGTGAGATGAACAGTGTGAAATTGACATATGTTTTGCGGGTTTTTTCTAAGTCTGTCTCATTTTAGGACTGATATGAGCTAATGCGTACTTTTTCTTATTGTTGCACCACTTACCCAGAAATGGAACTACTTTGGGAGTGTGTTTGCAGTAGTACCTAGTTAAACTTAACAATATATTCCTCTACTTTCGTGATATACCTTGCATATATACATAGCAAATAATATACTTATTTTGAAAAGGCTGAATGGTTGCACAATCCTATATAGCTCACGGACTTAAGCACTCAAAAAACTTATAGTGTTACTTCGGTACACCTTGTTCCACTTAATGCAATATAAAAACTCAAGTTCACGAAAATGAGGGAGAGCTAATAGGAAATTCTTTAACAGCTGACTCTGAGCGAGTGGTTGAGAAAGCAGAGCAGTGTTGAGTGATATTATGAAGTAAGTAAGAGAGAAAGGGGAATGGGAAAGGGACTTGAAAACAGAGAAAGAGTAATCTGGCACTCTATACAGTGTGTGTATTTGTGGTGGACAGGAAGAGAAAAAGTAGCTGTAACGAAAAACACCCAGTCATCATTTAGCACTTAGAAACATATTTCCTGTTCGATAAGTTTATAAATTGAAGTGGGAGAAAGTAAGTGGAAGTGCGGAAAAGTTTTGTTGTCAGGTGCTGCTCTCTCCATAACCTTTTCTCCGTGGAGCAAGTTGATGAAGATGATACACACCAATCACAAGGAAAAACGACGCTCATGATTTACTTTTCTCCATCGTCCTAGTTTTTGCAGAGTTCTTGCAAATAATATACTCACAATTCCTAGGATTCAAGCAGTATACATATGTTTACTCCCCTCGCACTCACATAGTACGAATTCATCCATAGGTATATAGTAGGAAGCAACGTGCTTGTGCATAAATGTACAGAAAAATGGAATGGCAAGAAAGGAATAGAATTTTGCAAAAGGAAATAGCAACTAAAAAGTCACCACAAGACTGTTGTACTATAAGAGAGATATCTACACACAAAGTGCATAAAATTATGTAGCATGCTGTTGCCTGGAAAGTTGAAAAAGCTAAAGATGTTTTATCCCTTTGCAAGTTAGGTACTCATACATAGAAACTCTATTGTGTCTCTTTTATGACTCTTGCTACTAAATATAACACTCTTTTACATTTGCTTGTGTGTGTGTGTCTAGCATTAGTACATTCTACCTACTAGGTAAAGTATACTTATTTCAACTTGTGTTGCAAAGTAGTTCCCCGTATTATTTAAGTATGTAGATGTATACAGATATACTTGAGAAAGTAGGAGCAATGTGGATGTTTCCTCTCCGGAAGTTTTTTTCTTCGTTTGAGAAAATGGCAAAGAGGATTGAGAGAGACAGAAAGAGAAAGAGAGAGAAAAGTAGAGTAAATATAGTGAAAAAAGAAAGCGGAAGGGAAAAGTACAAAGTCGTAGTAAGATCACACATTTGGACTCTACGGCAACTCGGAGGAATATCCGTAGTTGGCCTTTCTCTTAAAAGGAATGTAGCCCTCACGTTGTTTTATTGGAGCTCAGAACTGCAATTGTATTTTGCAATTCGTACTTTAACCATATAATATTATAGTAAATGTTGTTCAGGTACCTGTATACGTATTGCGTGCGTGTAGTGCGTGCTTAACAACGCTAAGCGGCATTTAGATATATATTTATGTGTGTGTGTAAAGAAAATAGGAAGAGATTTGGTGCAGGAGTCGGAAAATATAAAAGTTTCTAAATAGAGAGTGACTGAAAAAGTAGTAAAAGTAAACTGAAAGAGAGTCGGAGAAAGAGAGATGCTGGTTGGCCTCTGTATTATTGAACCTCCAATCTGCTGTCTACGTGTGGTTGGTTGTCGGCTACAAGTCTACGATTATAATATACACAGTCTTTTACAGTTGGAGTTTCTAATAAATAGAATTCTATAGTAGCACATAGTCACAATCCGCACAACACACCACATACACACCACCACTGAAAACTGCCACAGACATAATATGCTTGTGCAAAGTAACACAGCGTAACTCACATAAAATATATATCGTTGTGACTTGTAATAATACAGCAGTACATAGGCATAGCACATATATATTTTACATTGGCTATGTAGCATGTGTAGATACACTGTAGCATTTTCTTCCATTCGGATTAACCATGGCTTGACTGCACAAGACAGGAAGACCAAGTTTAGCCGGCAATGGAGGTGGTGTTCTGTGTGTGAATGTGTGGCACCATTGATTGCATTGCTATTTTTAGCCCCACACTCTTTCTCTCCATTATAATTCTGTTGCTACATACACACAGCACTTGCTAATAGTGTTGACCATGTATTAGCACAGAAACCTATTGCACATGAGAACATCAGCAATTGCTTATTACTACAACATGATTGCATTTTAGGTGAATGTGGTTAATGTGGCACACTGCTAATTTATTTTAGTACGTACTTACATGTATGCAGTATACACAGGTGAAAGTACTTGTATGTACACATTGTCTAATATTTCAAATTACTTGTCCCCGTTTTGTGTCTTGTGGGATGTGTGATGTGAGTGCCGAGTGCGAACGTAATAATGATTGTCGTGTCTCCACTTTACCTTCACAGTCCATTATCATTATTTGTGTGCAGAGTGAGTGTGTATAGCTCTTTACGGATGGTATTGGGAGAGATGGATGTGTGCAGCCTGCTGCAAGTGACGGATACGACTCATAATGTAGAGCTCTTGAGAACATCAACCCACCGTGTTATCGTCAATTGACACACTTTTTATTTTCAGAAACATTTGCGATGGATGAATATTATGCCAAAGGTCAAAGCCTCTTTGGAAATATGTAATCTCACTTTGTGTGGGTTGATTTGGTTACATTTTGAAATACGTTGTGTCACTGTGGAGGAAATGAATTTCTATTTATAGAAGGCAATCATAAAGCCAGGATTAAAAAATACTGTGCTACCTTACGCAGTCAAAACAAACCTCAAGGTTGCTACATCACGCTATGGCACAAGGGTCTTTTACATCCTTTGTAGTTAAACATTATAAAACGCTTTTATGTCCTCAGTAGCACTGTGCTTTCTAATTTTAGCAATATTAGACGTGTGGGTGGTATACTTACTTAACCATTTCTACCCTGCTTTGAATTCAGTTCCATTAATTTTGACAAATGATGAAGTTTGATAACATTATGGGTTTGTAGTAATAAACACTTATTCTCATTTCATGTGTGGTTTGCCAAAAATTCTTTAATTGGCATAAACTGCAGATGACAGTATACTCTAAATGTTATTTGCTGTAATATTAATTTATTGTCCTTCTATTTGAGCAACAAGACAGTGTTTTTATACGAAATGGTTTTTAGCAACGTTTGTCCAACTTTCATAATATATGTAGTTTTTAAGTAAAAAGTTATGAAATTTGGAAAATTACAAATTATTAAATGAAAACATAAAGTTTATAGCTGAATTGGTCCACTTTTTTAGTATGCAAGTAAATGGTAATTTAAAATTTCCAAAAATTTAAATGTGTTCAAGAAAATGTAGGTACCCTTTTGAACAGAGGTTGTATTTGTACCTATACAGAAAATGAATGAGAAAAACTAAATTTTAAACAATCGTTTTAACGCTGTAAGTTTCTGTACTAATAATATGCTGATCGCTAAAATGTAGCTAAAACTGTTAAATAAATATATATACTTGAGGACATAATATTTCGTGCTTTAGTGAGTAGCGTCTTTCTAGGAAACAATTATTTCGGAATGGCATATAATATTCCAAAAATGAGATTTTTAGTTGGAAACGGCAACAACTACTACAGCATTCCATCACTAGAGAAGTATAGGAGAGGCTCTCTAAAATTTAGTTTATGTAAAGTTGTGAAATTCATTTGTTTGGTTAAGATGAGATGGTGCCGCCTTGGTGTAATTTTGTTTCTATGAATTCCACAGCGTTCACATGAATCTTGAAGGATTCAGTAGTGTCCATTTTGTATGTACGGGGAGAAAAGAATACAGAGAGGAAACTAATAGGCTGCTTACGAGTTTTTTCATGTTTTCCATGGAGAGGTATGCAGTGTATTTGTAGTTTCATCAGTAGGCATTGAGATAGTTGCAATTCCACGAAGCGCATTGCAGCTTGCAGTGCAGTTGCCAGTCAAAGATGAAGAAAATTTCTTATCGCTCTCTCACTAGGTCTAACTTTATGAAGGAGTCTGTGGACTAGGGCTAAACTAACAAAACAGAGAGCTGTGTGTAGTTTGAGAATGAGTCTGAGATATAGAAGTGAGCTAATGGGAGTCTGCTAATGCATATAGTGGCAACAGCACTGGAGCATCCCAGCAGAGTAAATACTAAGACAGTTTTCTTGTTTACCGCACTAACTTTGTGCTTGTTATTGAAATATGTATATAGTCGACGATTTGGCTGTCTGTAGATGCATAAAAGGAGTAACAAGATGCAGAATGAGAAAAAGAACATAAACACATTGGGCATGAATATAAACATGCCGTGAACTTACGCAGAAATTCATTCGGATGTAAGCATGTGTAATTTGTGCCAATGACTAACAAAAGCCAGGAAAATAAAGGCAAGGTAAACAGCCAAAATTGCGTCGACTCGGTCCTCAGCGAAAGATAAGTAGGCACATTGTGCAGCTCTACAAACTAACCAACTTTGACAGTACGGCTCCGTAAATTTTTCTATCGCATCCTTAGTTTATGTTTAGATTGGAGATGCCATCCTGCATTCTCAACTGCTACAGATGAATGTGAACAGCGCTCAGGAATGACAACCAGCGCTGTACCATTACAACAACTCTGTAGCAATATACTGTAACAAAATATCTCCAACCATTCAACTGCTCCCCAATTCACGCTCACACTGCACTGCCTCACAGTCAAATTACAACAGTTTCTCCAACACATATACATGCACATTTTGCACACCAAACATCTACACAAAATCCATTCACACACCAACCAAACACTCACACAACCAAACCTAAACTATTACAACTGTAGTTTTACACCGTGTAAAATACCGAGGCCTCACTCCATCTCACTCACAACAATTACTATTACGTTTGATTACTTGATTTTTAATCTCCTTCATTCAGGTGCTTCTGCAATCAATAATCAGTTTGCTTTGCCATTCTTTCTGCTCCGTATAGAACAATATTTAAGATTTCATTTCGGGAGCGTCAAAATACAAACATGATGCACAAGTTTCTATTATTATTGACGTGCAGAGCAAAAAAATTGAGCTTTTGTAGGCAGAAATCGACCTAAAATGCATCGAATTCGCGTGTAGTGCCAAAAATTTGACTTGTTTGGTAAAATATAAGCTCCTTTTTTGGGATTCCTGGAAGTTGGGGGGCAAATGCCCCCTTTGCTGACTCTCAATACAGCATTCGTTCAGTACACTTGTATAAAATTGACATTTTCTAAATTGTATCCTAAGCTTCCACGTTTTTTTTTTGGTTTTTAGAAGCATAAAACGACTGATAGTATAAATTACAATCGTTATTAGTC
Organism: Pogonognathellus longicornis; assembly: GCA_034694085.1. Taxonomy (NCBI): domain Eukaryota; kingdom Metazoa; phylum Arthropoda; class Collembola; order Entomobryomorpha; family Tomoceridae; genus Pogonognathellus; species Pogonognathellus longicornis. Next base: position 27,738 of record JAQFYB010000118.1, read on the forward strand.
ACGAGGAGGATCTCCTGAGTTGGAGTACTATTGAAATATATTTCAACTTGCAAAAATAATATATGTCTTGCAAATTGCATTAAGAAAGTGTCGCTATTTCTATGCCTCGTCGAGAACATGGGATTTTCAGTTGGAGTCAGCCAAATCATCAAATCATTTTACGAATAGTTTAGTCGTGTGACGCAATAAACTCTCAAAGCATAACCTGTCTACAACACTCATCGTATTATGGCGGGTAAGATATAGGATAAGATCGGGATAGAAAATGCTACTAATACGAGTATGAGCCACTGGTAAGGAAGTCTTGGCATAGTAAGACTTTACATAATTAGATAATGAACTTTTAGTAACTTGATTTAATAATATTTGAGACGGTCTCCTAGGTGGCAATTTATGAGTCTATGTAGTCAAACTGGAAGACGCCAGCAAATTGCAGGAAGAAAATGTGTAACTGTAACAGATAGACTGCACACTGCTGCACCCGTCACTCAAACCATGGTCATGGGTTTCGGTTTCATTGACAATGAGAATAATATGGGAGTATGAGATGTACCTGACTGGTGTTATTAGTAGCAATAGTAATTTTATACATGACAGATCCCTAGCGATGAAAGTTTGCTTAAGGTACACTTCCATTTGCCGAATTTATGTCATTTGTGTACATTTCTTTCATCTTCACTATTCCATCCTCATACTCCCTAAAACAGTCGTGGCAGAAAATTGGAGCAACAAAGCAGCATTGTCGCTGTATTATTTCCCAAACCTAATTCACATTACACAGAATAATAATCTTCTATACATCATAATACATTATAGTGCACACCATACCTGTTCACTGCAATGTGAGATATAAAATGCATACAGCGTACAGACACAGTACAATGCATAGTCTCACGTTTGAAACTATGCACTGTATATACTAAAGCATGTATTTATTGTACTGCTATACTTTTCGGAATCATAGAGTGATACAAAAGAAGATGGGATTGTGATTCCTAAAAACAATGTATATGCATGACTCCCTGTCAGTACCAACTACGTCGTACGTTCATACGATGAATATAAGCCAAACATTTAAAAACTCTTTACACAGTGTAGGTATATTTACACAAAGAATAATTTATAGGAGATTTACTAAATATTTAGTTTGAATTTGCATATGGATGTGAGTGGTGTTGTAAAAGCAAGGTATTGATAATCCAAGAGAGCATACATCCATAGGAGTGAATTATAGCCTTCGAATAACTCTCAAGGACTGAATGCCCCAATAAGTTGTATATAAATAAAAGACTAAATTACAAGGTACTTGATATAATATGGTTGTACGACTTGTGTGTGTTCATACTGCAATGTACAGTAAAACACTAATACTACAGCACTACGCGGAAGACGTTCTATAAGTTGGCAATAAAAATGCAAGTCTTGTCTTCATGTATGTCCGTCGACCTGGTTAAATACAGACTATTTCCATAGAAAAGATCATGCCAATATGAAAATAATGGCAGGGGCAATGTCTATGTACGATGTAATGCCATCATAATGTGTCTCTACGTAGTAATTCTCCTACTATTATTACGTGCCATATCAGTACACTCAGACAGCATTCAGCAGGCATACGAGTATCTCACACAGTGTACTTCAGATGCAGTGTAACAGTATATAACAGCGTCAGTCTAAGAAAATAAACTGAGTGAATCTCGTACATTGCATTTATGTATTCAACTTCAACACCACCATTTTCTTAATCCAATGCTCAACTGCAGGTTCATAATTGCAAGTTCCGCTCAAGTCAGATTTACACCAACCTTCATTGTGAACATAAATAAGAGCAGAAAAATAAATGCACATGGTGTGCACATGAAAACATAGTCGTGTAATTTAGTAGGTCATTACGTGTTTTCAAATGGTTGATAATGACCATGACGAGTGATAATAAATACATGGCTCTAACACGCATTGAGGTTATTGTAACAAGGGGAAAATATCAACTTGTTTTCGATTCAGGACAAATCACGGTGCAAAGAAAACGAAAAACACAGTGCATGCTTGGGATTTGTAAATGGTTTTTCATAATATTTCTTCAAATTTCATGCAAAAAAGCTATCGGGGCTTTTTAATCTTCTTGCATACATAAAAATAATTCTATATACAATTTAGATAACACCCAATGAAATAAGAAAAGCCTATTCCCAGTGGATGTGAGTCATTTCGTTTCCTGTGTGTAAATAAAGTGAATTAGCTTTACATACATCATGTATACAGCGAAATATACTAGAACATTATGTTGGTGAAACATCCTAAATAAAAATAATTCATTGCCAATTTAGTTAATTTACTATAGGACATGATAGTAATAATAATAAATAAATAAATAATAATAAATAATAATAAATTGAAATTAAGCGTTGGACGTGTATGGAAAGATTGAGTAATACAACGAAATAAAAGTAATTACAAGAATAAACAAACGGACAGAGAACAAACACACAACGCAACTCATTTGATTGCCTCTATCATCCATCTACTAAATATGTTATAGCTCTAGCCCCCACCGTAAAAAAGTGTTGTATAGTTGCAGAGTATTGTACTCCATGCACTTACACAAAAACTCTAATAATATACCTACTATGTACAATTCCCCTTAATATAACACATGTAATAATAATAATAGCCAAATCCACCATATATATATATATATATGCATTTTATATACATAGCTCTAAACTCACATGGTGCCCATACAGTATATTACTATATGGAGACACTCATTGTCAGTTAGTCTTTACTGTAATAGAATGGCACACTGCACAGATAAAAATACTAATAAAGCTGATACATTACATTACACAACATAGAAATAGCTCTGCAAGATAACTTATTGCACAATGTTGTTTAAAGTATAAAGGGAAAAGACTGGAGTCGGAGTTTGAGAGAGGCTCTCTCTCGGGCCAGCACCAGATCCACTTGCAGAAAAGTATTAGACAGTCAGAAGAGCGCACACTTCACTTTGCAACAACTACATAAAATGTAACATGCGTTCCGTTCTTCTTGGCACATTTCTTCCGTGTGTTTGTGTATCATACAACTCCTATAACTCTGTATCTGTGTCTGTATGTATGTGGTGTGTGTGTAGAGCTCTTTACTCTCTCGCTTATTTTCTGCTGCTCGCAATAAAATCTTAATACTACTACATACGACTACTACACTCTATAATATCATTATACCGCCAGAATAAAGTAAAGTGAACTGGTGCAAAGTATGTATGACTTGACTCTCAATAAAGAAAATGGGAGACAGAGATATGCATAGAAAACACATACACTCCACTCCACTACACTACTCCTACAAATACTACACAAACATTAAATACTGTAGTAGCAGCAGTAATAGTTGCAATATCCATAGCCACTTATACCTAAAAACACTGTTAGCGAATTCGTAGCAGTATGAGTAGTACGTAGGGGTGGTAGTGAGCGCAATATATTTTATATCTACTTACGCTACAATGGGCAAATGAGGAAATTCATGGATTTTGGAGGCTTATTACCAGCATAGTATTTGTATAATTTCAGATGAACTCAACTCTCTCACATTCAGCTCAGCTCCTAGCCCTCATAGTTACAACTCAGACTTATTGTTGTGAGAGAGACGGAGTGAAGAAGAAAAGGAGTAGCTTGTTGGGTGAAAAAGAAGAAGACGAGGCTGGGTTGCTTTCCTTGTTTCTTGTTGAACGACTTGAACCTCCTCCTCCTCCTCGGCCCTTTCTCTTTGTTTCTTATTATGTACTCCAAGAAACATCCAACCTCACTTCCAAGTCTTCTGTGTGTTCTCTGCTCCTCACTCAATGAATATAGCAACACGAACAACAAAACGCAAGCGAAATCCTTCACTTTACGTTAGAACGGCTACTATAGTGCATGGGATGGCAATAGGAGTGAGTGGTTGGTGTAGAAATCGTGGTGTAGTAGTTGTGTAGTGTATTTGTAGTGTAGTGTGTTGCACCAAGTTGGTTTTACAACGACAACAAGACAACCATCCTCTCTCTTTCTTTGTGAGTGTATGGCGAAATATATAAAAGATTGGGATGGAAAAGTATTACTATGGAGCGTAATGTAGTGTAATGTAGTTTCTCTCTCAACTCCACTTTACTCAACTTCAACTCTCCTCTTCTTCTTCTCCTCCTCAATATAATAGCTCTACTTTTATTCTACTTGTCTGTATATTTCTTCAAGACATTGCGGATATCATAATGTGCTCTTCTTCTTCTTCGGAGTCTTCTTCTCAGTCTTCTTCTTAGTCTTCTTCAGCTAAGGATGAACTCTGTGTGTTCTCTCTCTCTTTCTGTCTCAGTCTGAGTTATAAACCTAATGTAAAATGTAATGTGGAGAATGCGAATATGTAGCCGTCGCCGACGACTTGATATTGGCACGGGGAACGAACCTTGGTTTCTCTACAGTCATGCTAGAGCCAAGTCATGCGAGCGAACCCAATTTCGTTTGTGTGTTATACTTATAATCTATTCGTCCATCCATCCGCTCCTCCATACTCCATACTACTACTCTCCTATTCTCTTTAGTATTTGCGTACTTCCGCTTCCCTTAAACAAATCTGTGCGTCTTTCGCAGCAAAAGCTAATACAATATAATACACGGATAGATACTAGTATTAAGAATGGGTGCTCTTATATACTTAAGTGCAGTGCTAATCAGATATTTCTTGAGCAAAGGTAGCTATTTATAATGAAATACACATACAAAAGAATATCTTGCATAATTTATTACACTCAAATCAGTCAAAATAAAATTGTCCAATTTTCAAGACATATTTATGTTCTATTATGAAGCTAATTAATTCAATCTTAATTAAATTTATTATTCAATGCAGTAAACACAATAGATTTGTTGTTAATTGTATCTGCCCTACTCTAAGTGTTTTTATTTTGGATCAATTTACATTTTCCGTAGATTTTTATTACGCATTATATGAGATTGATATTATGGTGTAATCAAGGTAGTTGGAACTAATAGAACAGCATAATAAACAAGCTAATAAGGTAATGTTATTCTCAAAAAATCGGATTATTTGCACACAAGACCGACCATGGTCAAACTGTGTGGAAACGGTGAAAAAGTGTGTGCAAAAAATCAAATATTTGATCAGGATATTACCTTTTAAAGGATGTGTAATACTCTACTCTGTTTAATGTTCAATATACCTTGGGTGTAATAATAATGGAATATGAGTTATTGCTTAAGTTATATGAATTGCAAATTAAGTCCAAATGACTGGTCTCAGTGATTGTGTCAATAATCAATCACATGAAAAAAGAAGGGAAAGTATAGCACTTGGTGTGATTTTCCAACTCAATATTAGTTAAGTAAGATTACAATGACGGAATAGTGGTAATGAGGTGCATGTGTATGTGAATGAAGATGGTGTGAAAGAGGTGGTGATAGATTTGTGGGAATTTAGTATTTGAGGAAAATCTAAGAACATTTTGTGGCGCAATATACGTATCATGATTTAGAAAGTATGAGGATAAGAGCCTGGCCTTTGACATTGTTGCAAGTACTGGAGGTGGAATAAATGGAAGAGGAAACAAAAATAAAGGAGGAGGTTGAGATAAAATGTGTACAAATAATGTATGCACACAACAAAAGCACAAGGCTGAGGCACAGGGAGCTCTCCTCGTGGGCCAAAGAATGAAAAGGTTTAACATTACGTAGTCGTCGTGAATTGAAGCACAAGGAGCGTCGTGTACAGCCGCTCCAGCTTTTATCTCCGCTCTAACTCTTTTCTTCCTTTCTTCGTCTCCTTATCTGTTTCGTGAAAACCCATCAAATCTGTCTGCATGAGTGCTTCGTCTTCTTATAGCAACCAGCAACCACTCACAGCCAACCAACCTATTCCCACTTTGTACACTTGATTAATCACAATCCCAGTTTTAAGAGGAAACTGACAATGGAAACTAAGGTGTTTCAAAAAGCCTATAAAACGAACTACGCCCTTTTAGCTCCACCGAAATACAACTACACCTCTCTCTCTCTATCTCCCGCTAAACTGTCTATGACCACACAGCACACTTTACACATTGCCTTTTAAACTATAAACCATGTGTCTACAAGTCTTCCCAACTACCTCCACTGTAAATGTAACACATTTCATCTACTCAGTCTCGGTCTATATGCTTTCCACTTCATTGTCGCGTCAGAATCAGTATTTATTTAATTTTCTTTATTGCCTCTCTTTCTTCTCCTTTCCCCGACACATTAAACAAATAAAATCCTCCTCAACTAATTTTCTAAACAATATATTTTCATTCCTTCTTACCATAAATACCTTACTGCACAACACACACATTTTATATTCAAATACCTACAGTATATACAAGTAAATGCACACCAATAAAACGGATACCTCTGTTCTCCTTTAAGTACTTACCTATATAACTTGTAGTATATAAAGCAGGTTTTCTTTCCCAATTTATTATACACATACTAACAGCCTTGTATATGTATGTATACTATAAAAGTTCAAGAATGCTGTAATAAAAAAACTTTGGTGCAGTTCATTATAAATTTCTTTTATTAGATCCCCGGAAAAGAAGCAATTAATGAGAATTCGGTAATGAAAACTTTTGTAATTGCGGTACAAGGCTTTAGTAGGTATATTTATTGTTGATTTTTATGATGATGGGATTCAAGAAGACGAGAAAGCGTGTGTGTCTCTCTGTGCGTGGATTGAGTCTATGGCTGTGCTCATAAATTTGTCATCAAATTAAAAAACTAAGAGGGAGAGTTTTAATGTGAGAGCGTGAAGAGATGGTGTATACTCGTAGTAAAAAAGGTAGAAAACAATGGATTGTGTATACGTTGCAGTAAATACACGTTGGATGTGAAAAGTCGACCACCCTTCACTCACTGTGACTGACTCACTTGCTTACCTGCGCAATAAAAACGAGTCATCAAAAGTGAAGGAGCGATTGGTTGCCGATGCTTGTCTATGGGCTTAATCGACTCTCGTAAAGTTTCTCAATTGCCACTCATCCAAAGTAATGGATGGGCTGCTCCTGTTCTCAACTACTCCAACACTGAAACCTGTATTTTGCATTCCTCCTCTTCTTCTTTTCCAACACTTTTTCTTCTTCTTCCTCCTTTCATAAGCATCTGTGAGCAACTCAACTGCACAGAGTGTGTATATCAACTGTTTTCGTCTCAACGTGCAAAGAAAGTCATTTAAGAGCAGAATATCCTGCACAGTAATATTTCAGGAAATGGAAACCATTGCCATCAGTTAGTCCAAGCCCTATAAACCTATAAACCTCCCTATGTGTATGCAATATAGTAGCTACTACACATAGCACTAGTGAGACACGTTGAAGTGAAGAACATATTTTATATTGTCTATGTATATGCACTATGAATTGAAAGCACTTTGTAGTCACACTACTACTGGTATTAGTAACACATAATAGGTTTCACTAATGCTGTTAGTGCAGTTACGACTAGTTCAGTTCAAGATGACAATGAGCGTCTGCCTTTCGAATCAGTTTATTACATACTCTCGTCTTATTTGCGTTTGTAGTGCTTTCAAATATTATTCAGACACTTGAAATCGACTATAGAGTAGTGTGGAAGATGTAGTCTTCTCTCTCTCTCTCTCTCTGACATAGAGACTGGAACTAAGCAACCCATTTGAGTACATTATTGCTATGTATGTATTAGGTATGTGTATGTAGCAATAGTATTTATATTACCTAATCCCTCACTGTAAAACAGGAGGGTCTTGAACCTTTAATGACTCTCCACATCTCTAAAATCCTTGGTAAAGACCAACTGAACAGAAAGACGAACAAAGTACAATAAAGCAGGTTAGACTCCTACTACTGGAGCTTGTTTCTGCAGCACAACACACGGTGAAATAGAATGTGAATAAGGGACAAAGAAAACCAAGAGAGTAAGAGAGAGAGAGAGAAAGAGAAAAGCTTGTACAGGAAAATGCACGGACGGATGTGGATATGGATCGATTTTGACGGGTTGGCAAGTCCCACTGTGCTTGAATGTTGGACCTTTGCGAACTCAGACGCCCATTTCCTCACATCTCATCACTTTTCTTCGTAATTCACGATTTGATTTCATTACACTGTTGTGTACCTAGACATGTACTGCATGTGAGTGAATTTAGTTCATGGTGCTACATGAGCAGAATAAATTGCCAAAATTGTGTTCAGCACACGCTTGAGCTCAATTAGCACAATATTCGCATATTTTACAAAGTATGTGTTTCTGTATTATGCAGATAACATTAGCATAGCAACACTTATATGCAGAAATACTGATATGGTTAAAGTAGTAATACAAAACGAGAATGTGCATAAACGTCGATCTTCAATTTAATGACGACGACCTCAAGCAACTCTTGTTTCGGAGTGTTTTACAACATAATATTTATTTTATCTCTCATCGATTGTTCTCTCAGCATTTAATCACTGCATCTATTTTTCTTAGCTACCTACTCTGTTTTTATTTCATTGATTATACAAGTCGAGAGGCTATAGCATTATGTACGTGTACATGCATTCTACTTATGTAGATATATGTAGTCTATGTTAATATTATTATAGAAAGCTGGAAGTGGTACAGATAAAGTGTTGTGATGTGATAGTGCATTGGATTGGTGTTGTGTAAGTTTGTTATGTATAGCTAGGTAGGTAGATAGACTGAAAAATGAATTTCCTTTGGGGAGTTACACCTAGGTACCTCCAGAGCTATCACAACAGAAAGTTTCATGTATGAGAATGATAGCAGTAAAAGTTTTACACTGGGAGTCTCCAATCAGTTGTAAAACTACAATTGAATTAATTAACCTGTCCCATCATCATCACAGTCATGTATGTCGTCTATACGGAGAAAAGTAAATTTGAGCTGTTGGTTGTGTTGAGTGAGATACAGACGTTATAGGCTTAACGTGTGTGGAAAAGGGTTGGGATTACATTATAGGTGGAAATGTATTCAAGTCCATAAATTGAAATGGGTAATAGGATGTAGAGATAGGGATAGCTACAACGCATATATTTACACGACTCGTACAAATCCGAGAGATGGGAATTGCTGTATGGTGGACTATTGCTTGTGTCGTATAAAGCCAATTGAAATGTCCAGTGATCCGCCTTTACCTTGTCACCATTTTCATCTCAATCTGTTAGGTTTTTCTGCCTAAATGGAATGTAATGTCTTTCGCAATTCAATTGAAACGTTTCCCAGTCGGTCCTCGCCATTCAGTGCAGTTGAAAGCGTCCAATTCACCATCGGTTGTTGGTGTATGTAGATAGGGAGGCTTAGAAAGAATTTGATGCTGTAATAATGTAATCCAAATGTTTGGTTGGTTTTCGTATGCTCAGAATGAACTGTCTCTGGTTCATTTGATGACCGACGCATCTTCCGATTTTACCACTGAGGAACTCCTCTAGTCGAGCGAAAATCTCAAAGTTAGGCGTACGCTTTCCTTAAACACGATTGCACTGAATACACGAGTGGAGACAGTAATAGATCGAAAAGAATCTTTCTAAATTCTGTGCCAGTCAAGGAGAGCATACGTCGGCAGTTCAAGTCCGCCTTCACAAGAAAAGTCCTCTAAAATCCCACTACACGAACAATAACACTTCTGTCCTGTCCGTCTATAAACAAGAAATGCGCAAATGTCACACACTGTCCATAAAGAAATATTCCTACCGTAAATTCTCTTTGTGACACCCCAGGGGCTTTTAAATTCATGCTGTGATTATTACCCGCTTATTGAAGTTGGCAGAAAGGTGCTATATATATTTCTAATCTAAAGGTCTGTCGTTGTGGTCAACTGGTGTTAACACTCATTGTTCATAGAGAAGTCTGGGCTTCGTGTCTTAGATGCGACAGAACTGCAAGAGTGTGCTTGATAGTATAATATGGTATGTCCTACAGATAAACACTAATGACTATGACAATTTGGCATTTGTCCCTGGAAATATCTGAACACGAAAAATTTGGATGGAACTCTGATCAACCCTCAGAATTGTATTCCATCCAAAGGTACGAATTATGGGCCGAATGCGCTATCTCTTACGATTACCTTCCGTAGGGTGGTATATTACCTTTAATCGAGAATAAATAATTAATTACAGCACATTCACTTTTTACGTGAGAGACATATTATGACAGCCTCTGTTTTGTAATGTCAGCAGATGGTTTGTTGCTTGCACAATTTTAGTTAAGAGGACAAATTACGACTGTATTACGGTACATCAAAATTTGTAGTCAAATTAAAAAATTGAGAGATATTTTAAATTAAAATATTTTTCTAAATTTTTTATTTGTATTCTTAACTTAATTTAATTAATTTTGAATGAATTTATACCACCATTAAAGTATTTAACGCTCCAAAATTCCAAAAATGAGTTATTAATTATTTTATATACAACATTGTACACCGAAAGATGTAGTCAAATAATTTTTCACTGAGTAATCGAAATTTCTCAACCGTAGGGCACATTGTGTAATAAGTATGCTTCTTTTCTTTTTTATTAGGTAAAATATGATTCAAGACCTAATTATTTTTTGTGTTTGTCTTTTACCGATTCTCTTGCACTAAGACTATATTGTAAATGTTATTCACTGTTTCAAAGTTAATTTAATTTGTCAGCGGGTATTTATGCTGTCCGTTGATGGCTCCCTCACTTGCACCGGATCTTCTGTAACTGTAAGTACTGTGTTATATGATTGTGGAAAGTAATTTTATTTTGTGTGAACCGTGACACAAACATTTATTGTGCTTGTTGGCTTTAAAGATAGAATCAATCTAATTCCAAGAGGGAGTAATTTGATTTCGATGGGCAAGCGGGGTTTGTGTGTCTACTTGAGCAACCACATCAGCGCTCACTTTCCCTATTCCACTTTTCACTCGAACAGGAAGGACTCTTCCTTATTTCAAGTTGTAGGGATCCTTATTCCTCTTCCTGTTCGTATTTCTTGCAGAGGCTGACTTACTAAAGTCTGAATCTTAGTCTGAGCCGGCTTCTTTGTTTCTCAACTGAACCGTGCACAGAAGATAAACCATATTCTACAATTCCGTCTACTAGAATACAGTTCATGATATACACATAGAAATACAGCATTATACTCTTACTCCGACTGCAAATATATTCAAGCGTGTAGCACCGCCCTGTGCACACTGACTCTGCTTTGTGGTGGACGAATAAACCCAACGACATCGGAGAATACGAGATTCGTCAGAATGAAAGATGTGATGGTGATGCGGATGTGTAGGAGAAAGGGCAAACAACAAGATCTAAGCGAAAAGTGCACACATGAAAGACTTCCAGCTTAAACTTGCTCCAACCTAATACTTTTATGCTTCGTGTAGGTGTCCGACTTTTTCACCCCTTACTTACTTACGTTTTTCTCTGTACTTCAAACAATAGTACTATTCAACTCTATTGTGAATCATTACTTACACTATTTTCTTATTATTATTGCATTCTCCTACTACTACTAGCTCTTACTAGTCTGTATAACTCTATCATTTACACAACACTCCTTTGGATACATACCTACAACATTTTCAAAAACCAACTCAACTGCAGCGTTTATGAATTACTTGCTGTGCTGTGCTTCACACTGTCAGAGCTACCTAATCAAATTACATTGATTAAACCGACTTTAACTACAAGCTCATCTTTTATTAAGGTCTTCTATTTTCTGAGCCATGTATTAATATTAAATATTTATATCATTGTTGTTGGCAAATGTATAAAAAAGCTATTTGTAAAGTAGAATTGTAATTGCTCGATTATTCCATTTTAAGTCCTGAATCAAAATTTTGTCAAAATATTTTTTTTTGAATTTATGGTAGAATTTACAAATACTGAATTAGACATATTTATTGTGTAAGATTATGATGTGTGATTTTAAAATGTTTGTTTGTTGCTTGCAAATACCTTAATTCTTGTATTATTATTTGATACCAGTTTGCACGGTGTGACTATTGACCGTGATTTATTATCTGTAAATGGTGGCGTTTTAGAGATTTTTGCAAGGATGAAGATCTCATGGTCGGATTAAATTCTGGCGACCTTTCGCATTTCTATGTATTGACATTCAATGTTCTCCATGGTGTATCCACAAACAGTGTGCATACAAAAGATAGGTATTAGTGAGTGAAGAAGAAATTGATGAATGAGATATGTGAGAGAGTATGTGATGCAGGCAACTGCAAAGTAAATAAATAGTAAATCGAGTATTGGGTGATCTGTGCAGAATTTGGCAGTTTTGGTTGAGTGGACTTACAACAGAGGAAAGCAACTTTCACTGAGACGGAGAATGTTGAGAATAGAAATCTAATGGGAAAAGAGTCACTGGTCCACACAGAAGCAGACAGACTGAAATGAGCAAAGCAAAGATGACGGTGCAGCTCCCGATCCCGACATTTAAAGTAAACCAAATCTAAATCGCAGTAAATCAATATACTGACGAGATTCTGAATGATTTAGCCTATTCAACCAATTCAACATACATTCATACACACTCACTGAATTCAAGTCACTGTAAGTCGACTATATCCTCCAGATTCGATGTATTTATATAGGATTGCTATCCCAGACCCAGACGACCCGTCTAGTCAATCTTTCTCTTGGCATTAGACTCGCTATAGAAGATGTAAGTAGAAGAAAAAAAACTTTGATATGTCTATGTAGCACCATGCAGACTTATTCCTCTAGGAGATATATCTGTAAGTAGTAAATGCGTTTACAGAAAACACATTTTAAAAAGAGTTCAGTTCCACCAACTGTGACTCTAACCGAAATCTAATCCATTAGGCACTCCAAGCGGAATGATTGATTTGATCATGAATATCTTGCTAACGGTTTTCCTCGATTCACCGACTGCTACTCCATACATATACATACTACACTTCACTTAAAGTGCACAATATGCGTCTTTCTTAAGTTTCATTCAATTTTCAAAATAGCTCTCAACTCTCAACCTCTTAACTTCTATCGGGACCCTTCTTCAATTATGCACTTTTACGGACAAAAGCTACACAAAGGCTTCAAAAATACTAAACAGTTAACTTAGTAACGAACGTAAACACAAATCACTGCGACATGTGCAAATACCGCAAAAATTATAAATTTAAAACTAATTAATTTTAAGATTTATTGACCTTTAAAAAACAATACCCAATTTTGGAAGTTATCTTTTTGTAAAAACAATGAAGCCCATAGTGCAACTTTTTGTGTTTAAAACTTGGTATTCGTTGGAGATATATTATTAATATCCAACACAAATGAAAATCAGTGTAGGTTAGGTTAATGATTTTGATAAAAAAATGACGCTAATTAAGAACAGTTCTTTTTCGACATTAAAAAAGATTTTATTGGATTAGCTGTTAGATATATTCCCAAAATACTAGGTACAAAATAAACAGGAAGTTGTCCTCGTAATTATAATGAATTACATTGCAATATCATTTAACTGGACCAATATAAAAGTGGTCACATGAAGATAGAAATGAATTTACATTAAAGCTAAATCGTGGCTGTATAAACAAATATCTCATTTGAGAATTGCATAAGAGGAGTTTAATAAATTAGAAAAACGACTTGCAGTTGTTTTCGACCGTATTTTATCTTTAACCTAATACTGCGTCTGAGTTACGTTTTCCAGATCATAGTAATATGTTTCTTTATGTCGACTCGGAAATATTTATTGTGTTCTATTGCGAGAGTTTACATTGGTTAAATGGTATAAGGACGAACATGTTTACTTACCTCTACTCTCTATTACATAGAACTAGTCGCCGTTATTGTGAAAGCCAAAACGAAGCAGCAATCTTTTCTTTTGGCCTGTGTACATAATAATATATCTGTGCAACGTAGTAGCATGCATGTACGTATTGCTGTATGAAGCACAAACATTACACAACATGCAACTATAGGCCGTACACGAGAAACTTATTATAGCGTCTCTTTCTCAACTGTTTCCAAACACGCATCTTGTCTAGCGGACCTTAAATATCTGATCTAAATCTGCACTCTGCATCCACTCACTCTCATCCTTTCTCGTCCATGTATTTATCTGCCTTCTCTGCAATGTGTATCTATTTATCTAACCCTCTATCCATCTATCCTCCACATCTTTACATCCATTCAGCCCATAGTTAACCTATTTGTCTTGTCTTCTTCTCTTTAGTTAACAATTTCCAAGAGTTTAGCTTAGCTGTCCTATCTCCACCATCTCTATGTACGTCTTTGGTACTTTTTCTCCAAGCACTACACTCCTACGTTATCTTCTACCAAGTCGGCTTCGCTTCAAACTCTAAAAGCCTCGGCAAGTAAACAACAGATACGAGACTGGCATTTTTCGACTTGACTGCTACACTCGCTTTGACTCTCTCTCTCTCTGTACATATCAATACACAACGCAACTCTGACAAACAACACACATACCTACCACTCTCACGCAATACAATCATATACCTACTGCATATGTACTCATGTATCGAGTAAGTACCTATAAGTCCTAGACACTTACAAACCTACCAACAAATAAAACTATACTACTAAACTATTTATTAAAGCGCTTGTCAAGGCTGTAGCCTGAAATCGATTATGGGGAGGGCAAATTGAGGTACAATAAGTTTATACTCTATTACTAAAGCGCTATTGAAGCAAAATTTGACAAATAATGTACCAAATCCGCCCATAGACCGAAAATTTTGCACAGATTTGCTTTTTAAGCAAAAAAACTATCTTTCTGGGATTTTTGGGGGAATTGCTCATTTGCCCTCCTGTATACAGCTTTGTTGACAGTAGTATAATAGAAGTGGTGCTAGATTTCAGTATGTAGACTGGAATTGACGATGTTATTGCGAATACCTACGTGTAGATATTAGAGAAGGATAATATACCTAAGCAGCCACGATGGTGCAGTTTAATGAGAGAGAGAAGGAGAGACGGGAGAGTGAGTGAGAGTAGTCAGTACATCTCCTATCTGCCCATCCATCCATCCTGACTGTGCGAAGGCTGCTAGTGCTAATAAATAATACAAAGTGTAGGAACGGCTACATTAGTACGTTCAACTACTCGAGATATCATATTATCCCTTTAGATGCAACGAATTCAAATGGCATGGTGGCAGCGGCAGCTCAACAATGAAAGTTGGCTTACAATGCAATGCCTCGATGTGTAGTTTAAGTTAGTTGATACAGTTTGAGTTGAGTTGAGATAGTTAGATAACTCATGGAGCTCTACTATGAAATGGATGTGTATAATTTGTAGCAACATTAAGGTATTTGTAGACACGTAGCTCACTAGTACACTGCACTTGCATACATGTGAAATATTTAGCACGAAACACATTCGATTCAAGTATGTAGTTAGAAAGAGAATACGTAATGTGAACAGATATGAGGAATGCAGTAGTTGGCTCGTCTAAAAATAAGTCCATTTATCATATATCGTAATTGTAAACGCAGACAAGGCACATGTGATTCAACGTTTTTCAAAATTTTTTCTTAATTCTATTAAATGTGACTAAAAACTATCAATTTACTAAGTCTCCATATTTTGTATAATATTATTTATAAATACTGTAGTTGCATAAAAGAGGAGAAATTATGAGTCAGCAGATTGAGTTGTGTATGCGTATTCCAGATACACTTGAGTGTGGTGTATATAGCTGAGGAATAAACATATTTCTGCTATGAGACAATTTGTGGTAAACTTAAAATCATTTATGCCCCGGGATAAATAATACGTGAATGCACATTGACTAGACTAGTTAAGTTTTAGAAGTTATATGCACATAGGTACATCATAGCTATATTAGTGTGTGCCTACATACACGTTTGTGAGTTGGATGTAGTGGAGATGAATTTGTATGCATGTGTATGTAAATGTGTAAGAATGAACTTTGGTTGGTTTGCTTGTATTACAAATGGGAAAGGTATGCGCACGCTGAGATATTAAAAGATACAAGGGAGAGCATTAGAATAGTTGCGAGTTAGCAGTTTTATATCTCTGAGTATCAGTATCATAAGATTCTGCTTTGCACTTAGTTTTAGTTTTAGTGTGGTAGGTATGGAATAGTCGTATTCTGTAGACGTGGAGCTGTGTACTGAACTCTGCGCGTATATGTAGTGAGGATCATGTGTGTTGTATTTGTAATGTGTTAATATTATACATGGGTATGTGATGGGATAGGAGTGTATAGAGAAATGGAGTACATGCAGCAGAAATGGAAGTGGTGACGAGCGGAAAGAAGCCAAGTCAACTGCAGGGGAAGAATGTAAAAAGAACATGCGAACATAACACATAACATAAGCATGCAAATATAATGCACATATCTGTACACACACATTTATATATGATGACAGGCGTACTTTTATGGGCGCGCTGTGTCTCCAACTTCTCAGCATGTGAAAACCAAAAGGGAACACCCTAACGCGAAACAAGATCAAACCAAGCATGAAAGCAAAGGAAAGGAAAAAACAACTTTCACCACGTTTCCAAATACAAATTTCGAGGAGCCATAATTCGATAAAATGTGACAAACAATGTTCCACCCAGAGGATAGTCCAAAACAAAATACTTTTCAACAACATACAAAAAACATGGTAATTGTCCTTTCCACATTGCCACTTTTCCAACACCATCACTCCAAACACATTTACATGCATGAGACTTCTTCACCCGTCATTTTCATTTTCTTCACCGAATATCTTATTCCGTGCAAACAATGACTTGAGTTTCTACCAATGTTTTACTTTCCTGCCATTCTCCAGTTACATCACTATTTTACTTTTTTACTTTTATTCAAAAATCTATGCATTTTCTCATGGCTGTAGCACATTGACTGAATCCGATTTAATTGTACAAATATCATATTATTTAATAAGCAATATTTCATTACTGTTCAAACAATCAGTTAATATTCATACTAAATATAATGCTACCAAGGTAACTAGCACTAAGGGAACAGAATAAGGTGGCCTTGTATGAAGTTGTTTTTAAATAATTATTATTTTTTTCATTTAGATCTAAATTACGAGTAAACCTAATTTTTCAATATTTTCAATACTCAATTCACTGAGAAGTTGTATTTATAATTTAGATTCAAACGAAAAAACAAAACACTATTTAAAATCAATTCCCTATACCTTATACAATTACAATTGCTGTTCGAGATACATTGTGATGACACGATGCATTTTCTCTGAATACTATTACAATGTTTTATGAATCATGAAACTAGTTTGTAATTAGTGGCATAGCTCTTGTGTTACATATTTGTACCATTATTATCTAGCAAAATTTCTTTCCTGTTGAATAAACAACACATGTAATAAACAATAGAGTTTCAAATTTAATTTCAGAATATATTCTAATAAGTCTCCTGTCCCGGTTCATTTCTTTCATAGCCTTGGTCCTAGGAACATCAACTGTTGCCATTTCACCTCTTAAGGTTTTATCCATTTCGACCACTGTGGTTTTTCCATTTGACCTTTGCCACCCCTTTTTGGGTTTTTACTTAAGTTGTTAGGGTTTACTATAACTAGGTAGGTATACCTGCAAGTATAGAAGAGCCTCTCTCTCTCTCACTTGGCCTACATCAGAGCATCCAAATTGACTAGGCGCTAACTGTCACCAACATAAAACATCCGCTTTCACCCGCAGAACAAAGAAGACTGGAGCACACTGCATTCCATTGTAATTTTATTCCATGTCGTCGTACGCTGTCTCACTTAATGCTACAAACTAGAGTTATAATAATAAACTGCAGCAACTTCATTCTTCTGTTGCACTTTGCTAAACATACTTTTAATCAAGTCGCTCCTCCAAACAACAATACTCACAAGATTAACAATATTTTATGTTATCCATACTACCAAAAATGCACACTTTTCCCGTTGGCTATCCAATGAATCTCTTCACCCTTATTACCATTCACGCCACTGTGAACTCTTCCTTTTCACAATTTTTGGCTAGGTGTTTATGTAGTAGTACCTCTCTCAGTAACACACATACGTGCTATAAATACTTCATTCCTACTATTTTATTGTCACCATAGTCGTAGATGAATTTGCATTCATATGTTTACGACGTACATCCAAAATCAATAATTTCGCACAAATGGTTTTCCAATAAAAGATTTATCTACCACAAATGCATCATTACCTTTTGGCCCGTCGCCCAAATGTTTTAAATTACAATATCTAACGTTCACTAATGTTGCATTGCCATATACTCATTAAAAGACTCAGCCCTCTCTTATTATACAATTTGGTTTTTCATAAAAATAATTTTTACATCTCGTTTTCTTTACAATTTCATGATGGATGGAATTTATTACAGTATGATAAAATGTCTCCTGTTACTTGAATTCATAAAATAAGAATATTGTAAGCCTATGTACAGAAATAATATTTAAGTTATTTATTGTAAATGAGATGTTTTCGAATTTGAAAAATTGGTTTACAGTAGTTAATATTAATATCACGGCTTACAAAATTGTATAGTTTTTAGTATGTTGTTATTTTTAATTTATTAATTTGCTAATTGATGAGTCATAGGAAAGTTTGAATCTGTATGAGTCACTGTATTTACAGCACAGGAGGAAATATTATTAGTATACATAATTACGGCATGTATAACGTATCACCTTAAAATCAACTTACCACTTAAATAGGTACCTACATGTTTTCTAGGACAAAAAATCTTCTTTGCGTCTGTACATGTGCTTAACACAACCAATCTTTGCCACCGCAAGTTTCAGTGTTTCCCATTTCCAAGTTTTAAAGACTTTCCCTATAACTCGTTCGTTTATTTTCTTTATTCTTCTCTTAAAACGGAACTGGATGAAAAGTTGTGGGTGGAATGTGCTCCGATTGCTGGCTTCCGTTTATTTTCATACTGCCTTAACACGAAAACCACTACACTAAATATAATTCCATAGATACTGTTGTATCGTTAGATTTACAGTTAGTCTGCTAAGACTCGGAACGTTCAGAACAAACACAATGTTAGTTTTTTTAAATGTAGATAATTGTATCAGATCCCAAATCGCATTAACTGTATTCCTACCTGGTCTACACTTCATTCTTAGTATTTTCGTACTTAAGAGTAACTTAGCAAAAATTGTTAATTTCCCGTCAGCTTAGAAAAAAGTTCATATCTTTATCACCTACAGTATTTAAAAAAAACAAATTGCGATATATAATATGTAAGTTAACAGTTAATGTTACATGGATGATGAAATGGTTGACGTATTTAGTTGCTCTGCAGAACTAAATTTAGTTGTTCAAATATTTTGTAACGAAAGTTATGTAAGCAAGGCTATATAACCGTTAATCCTATTTCCGACGGGTAAACCATTTTTCGCTGGAGCTAATAGGGACGCATAGTGTTTTGGTCCATGAATGTGGTATTAATGTTATGTAAGTTTACTGTAACGGATCACGTGTGTATACTTTGTAGTAGTACACTCTTTAACAGTCTTATGGTAATGCGGAGTGTAACGACGTTTCTGTCGTCCTGTTTACCTTGGCGTTTAAGCCATCACAGTATGGGGCTCTAAATATGTATGTGTGTGTATAATATGGATTCTCACTCATAAATATTCAGCAAATGAAAGAAACGGAGTTACGTAAGCAATTCTGTGGAGTGTAGTAAATACATGGGTAGTACTAATATATAGATGTAGGATTAGCTGTATATTATTAGTAAGTATCTGCGGTTGCCAATAGTTGCCTAATATATTCATTTGACAGGGAGGTTGATGGTTCGGTAGTGCAAGCTTGTTCACTTTTGGTCAATCCTCTTAACCTGACCACCTCAGTTGCCAAAAATAGACATTTCCTGTCTGTTTCCCACTCTCATTGCATGAAGCGGAATATAATGGTAGGAATATTCGTCCGAGAAGAGGCAGCCAGTGGAAAGAGTGGAGAGTATCCCTTATCTTTGGTTTGTACTATTATTCTTTTCAGTTTTCTGGCTAGCGTCCTATTTCTAATATATTATCAGTTGTTCTTGTACTGTACTTGTATGTTACTTGAGCTCTCTCGAAACTTTTCTCTTCAGCGCTTTACAATATTAGGTTTCAGTGCAAGAGACTTCTCCACTGTTGAAAATCCACAAAGAATCTTTGCGTTGTTGGAATTCAAAGGATATTTTCCAGGGTTGGGAGCCAAAGTCAAAATGAGGAGAAAGCGCATAGATAGACACAGAGTGATACAACTACAATCAACTATACACTAGCCAGATGCAGTAGTTTCGCAATGGGTAGCTTTTCCACCTATTAACAGCACATGTAATATGTACTATGTGTTTTATACACGTAACATACTTTGTTCTTTTAACTGTGCCCTGAGAGTATCTATGTGCCTGTCTGTGGTTGTGCTAAAAGGAATCAATAAACCACGGAGAGAAGAGAGAAAACGAAATGAAACAAAAAAACCATAGAGGCAAAGGAAAAAGTTCACGATGGAGTTTGTGGACTTAATGCTGTGGATGGCAAAGGAAGATAAAGACGATGAATCGGGAGAATGAGCAAGTCGAGCTTTGAATTTGCATGCATGAACAAAACTAAAACTTATATAACGTGTACGCACCGTAAAATTCTTAGCAGCATAAATTAGCCAACATTAATTGGCTAATATTCACATGGTGTAGTAGGAATAAACGATTTTCCAAGTACACCACTATACTTCAAATGAAAACACAGGAAATACTACACATAGTATTGCACTCTATGTATATATTATAAGATACAATGCACACGTATAATATTTGTACACTGTATATGCACATAGTGTGCACTGTGCAGATAGAGAGAGATAGCTCATTCCGCCTTTCTTTCTCTGCCTCTCCTCCTTTTCTTCCTTCCACACAAAACGCAAATTAAAAAGGTTAGAAAGTTTCACAATGCACCCTTTTCCATTCCAAGTGTCTCAGATTAAACTCTCTGAAGAAATTTATATTCTTGTATTAGATTGTTTCTCTGATAGTTTTACTCGCCAGCATTTCTCTTTCTCTCGCTGACATCACAACTCCTAATACCACGTCCTTCTTTTCGTACACAGTCGTTTAGTACTTTGTCCATTTACTTCCAATAATCAAACAAGAACAATCCACGACTACTACGTTCCTATTAGTCTGCCTAGTTAATACCACTCGTGTGTAACAACTACTAAAAATACGTAATTACAATTTCAGACAACTACACACTGCCTACTTTTATATATGGAGAAAGACGTATTCACAGTTTGTCCATTTAACCCTTCGCTACGATGATTCTTCACATTACAAGTAGAACTAAACAAAATCTCTCTCTTTCTCTGTTTTCCAACACAATACACGGATAAAGAATTAGGAGGAGTCGTGCAAAGGAGTCTTGTATTCTGTCTGTATTATCTGGACGAGAAATAAGTTCCGTTGAAAAGACCGAGGTTATTCATTTTCTTACAGTTAGTGCCATCAGGGATGAAGAGACTTGGCTTATTCAACGAGGACACGTGTTTGTTTTTTACTACTGTACTGCTATACACAAATACTGCCCATCGTCGCATGAATACTCTCGCAATTCATCCCACTCCACTACTAGGACTAAGAGAAGAAAAAGTCGCACTGGAACCTCTATCACTAAAACGAAATTTTTTCAGTGCCAACTGTCCATTTGATGCATTGGGTTATACTCCGCTATAAAGTTTTCTTTACCAACCAAATGTCAACCGTTTGATCCTAAAGAACAACCGGAGTTGGAATTTGGTTTTTCGGTGTCCCTGGGGGCACCCAGCTAAATTTGCCTCTAAATGCGGGGTTCTCACCCCCGGGTCCAAAAATCGAAAAACGAGCCAATTTGGCGGGGTTTTAACCAAAAATTTTTTAGAGCCTTTCGGGCACCTTGATTTTTGTTGAGTAGAATAGTTATTGTTGTTCACTTGAAAAGATGAAAAAAAATAAAAAAATATATCCTATCCGTAATAATTGTCATTAAGGAGGCTGATAAAGAAGAATTATCCATTTTTTGTTAATTGTTACTTTTTTTAAAAAAAATTACATAAATTATTTTGCGGGGCCAGCAAGAATGACCAGCAAAATAATGTCTGTCACCTTTGGTACCCCTGGAAAGTTAATGGTGCCCCTAGGAATACCACCAAAGACACCCGTGTTGCCCCGCGGGGCTGATAGCCCCGAAACCCCGGATTTATTCCAACCCCGGGAACATTAATCAAGAAATATCAATAATCTTCTTCACAATCTTAAAAATAATTTAACCTATAATATAATCACGATGCAATTTAACTTCCTATTCTCTAACTGCACGTGAGTGTGCGAGTTGTAAACAGAAGAATCAAAATAATGAGAAAATAGCAAATAACAAAAACCAACGAATAAATAAATCGATTATTGCAGATGACCCTTATCAGTTTTAGCTTTGCTTAAAACCACGATGATTCATTTTTCATTTATCTGTTGGTAAGTGTAAGCACACATATTTGTGTGTTTTAAAAATGTAAGGGGTACCTAACTAATGCGATGTTCTAAAGTACAATATCCAAACTGTATGACAATGATATGGAAATGTGTTACATGATTGAATCGTGTGAATATGCTGAATGTGCAATGATCTTATTAGGATCAAAATGGTGAGAGGATGAATTGTGCACTAGGAACAAGATGCAGCTAGGCGCAATACACATTATAATATCATGTTACATTACATTATGTGAGGTTAGGTGATTTGAAACGAAATGGCTGGAGAACTGAGTGACTGGTCTGTTGGTTGGTGAAAGTCTTTTAGAACGAGAGGCTGACTGACTTCCCTTGGTTTACTTTCCTTAGTTGTTTTTACACTGCTAGTATAAGCTGCTCCTTCTGCAACCACCACCACTACTAATACTACTGTTCAGTCGGCCAGGGTCGGGTCGGCGGGTGGGTTGTTCATGCATTGCGAATTGCGATACGTCCGTCGAGTTTTACAAGATACTACGACTACTACTACCACCACTACACATTCTACAGATACTATCCATATATAAATGGAATGGTTGCATTGTCTGTACATCTATACATGGAAATACACAGTGTTACAGTACATCTGTACAACACAAGAGTTGGCTATAGTACTATCTTGAGAGTAAATAGCGGAAGCTTAGTACATTCATTCCTGTACTAGAGTCTGTGTTACTGTTACATCTTACACAGTGCACAGAGTATCTGTATAGCAGAATGTTCGAGGCGAAGAGAGAGACAGAGAGAAGCAAAGTCTAAAGTCTCGCTCGACTAAAATGCTAAAAAGACGTGAGTTAGTGAGTTAGTACGTGAGCAGAGCGATGGTGAATATAAATGTGAGTATCTCTCAGAGTCACTCAGTTAGAGACTGGCTTGGCTTGGTTGGGTCTGACGGACTTCTTCTTTCCTTGCCTGTCTGCTTGGCTGCTCCTCGCCACTTCTTCCTCTAAGAACTCGCATACTTTCTTAGTCTTATGCACTCTACATACAACACAAACTACACAAGACGCATACAACACTTTCCTTCCTTCCAACATACATTCTACCATTCACCCTCTATATTTGTATACTCTCCACTTTTAGAACTAATTTTATTGTCGGCTAAAGTCCACGAGTTGTCAGTTCCCTTCCACTACAGTCTCAGTGGCAGAGTAGCAATAGCATTTGCTAGTACAGTACAATAATAATAATACAGTCTCAGTAGTTGTAGTTGTAGTAGTAGGAGTATAGAGTAGTATGTATAGTGAAACTGTGCTGGAAAAGTTGGGTCTGTTATTGCAAAGCACACTATAGGTACTTGTACAGCAGAAAAGGAGGGGTATGGTATAAGTAGTGGAGTTAAACCACTACTAGTGCCCTAAATCAAGCTGTTTGTACACGAGTAGGCTGTTGAAGTACATAAAAGTAATAGTAGTTGGGTTGGGAGCATTGTCGTCGTTTGATACTGTAGTTAAGAGTTGTTGTACTTTTAGCTCAGTCTTGTTGCTTGCTTTTATAGAGGTTGAATACATTGTGGGATGCCTACTGGGAGTCACAAGTCATTTTGGAAACAGAGCCTTCTAAACAAGATTCGATTAGCATGACGACCAAAACTCAAATGACAAAATGGAATTTGTTGTGAAAAGAATTAGATCAGAAACAAGGATGTAGTCAGACACCAGTTAAATGTTCCCTGTGAACCAAACTAACTTTATCTCTCTCTCTTTTTGTTTGTCTGTCGGCCTGTCTCGAGAATTTTGCACTATAGAACTACGTTGTCTTTGTACTTTGCAGATATTCCACATACTTAAAGGTAAGAATGTAATAGAGACAAAAGGATATTATACATTAGCCGAAAGGAAAAGGTGTGATCAAGAAACGTATGAAATAAGAGAGAGAATTTCTGTATACTACGTAGACTATGTGCATACTGAAGAAAGGAGATTGTCTAAATGATTTGTATACTTACATAGGTATTTGTACAGTAGGAGCGAAGATTTACATTGTGAAAGCAAAGTATTAAATTGCCTATGAGTTTGTCCATCTAATATTCACAAGTTTATTCATGGCTCACTCTGTTTCATGTTTTTTATGTACATTATAATATAGAGGAAATGTAGTTTTGACTGGGCTTGGGTCATCGTGTGTCTGCATGTGCTTACAGTTTTCTATCAATAATGCTTTGTATTGCAAAGTATATGTAAGTATGTGTATATCAAAGTAAGAATCACAGTGCATGTATTCTTTTACAAAGTACATACAGGAGACCGTGTTTGGTGAGTGTAAGGGAGTAGTGTATAGGTATAAGGATTTCTCTTCCGTATCTGAACTGTTTGAGATATTTACGACCAAAAATTTTTCTCATGCCAACAAACCCCTGGAGCAATGCAGATACAAATGCATGTTACATTTCGCTTTCACTTGCTGTATTACTGACCAAACGGAGTTATATTATTCTAAGCATTTTTGGAATACTGCACAATGCGAATGTTGTACATAGTTTGGAAGACAACATAATCATATTATTGATATTTTAGCTTGTGCCAGTGCTAGTGTGTGGAGGAGCTTTGTAATCATGCCTTCAGAATTTCCATATCAGAAATGCATATATTATTATAGAAGTATAAAATATAATAATAAGTACGTATAGCGTATGTATGTACTAAGTAGGAGTTTGTGGAACATGAGCAGCAATGCCAGCTCTGACATTGAGTCTTGGGCAATCAATCATGTAGATGTAGGCAAAGCACCGCTGCACACATTTCCTTTCTGTATTAATTTAATGTGGCAATTAAAGGGGGAGATGAGTATCTGTTAAACAATGCGATGATAATTGGCTTAAGATATTAGCGTGTTTTTTATTTAGTGCTGTTGGAGTTTCGTGTGTACATAATACACAACAACTTAATTATCTCACTTTTATGTGTCCATGAAAAGTTTTAAAGTTTATTTACTGGCTCGAGCCTCCATTTGAACGCGTACTTAAATTTACTTTTGGGAAAAACCCAAAATGTTATTTGCAGTATTATGTCTATCTGCACGTTTTTATCAGATTTGCATTCCCTCTGTACTACAAGTGTACTTCCTGTCTACAAGAATTGACAATAAAACAGTTAGTTTGCAAACAGCTAAGTGACTACGCATGAATCACTCACGACAAAACTCCACACGACAGCATGCAGCACAGAGCAAGAATTTTCCCTGTATTTTCTTTCATTTTTCTATTTTAAAGATAACACTGTCATTGTCGACCTTAGCCTACTGATTTACAAGCCACCATTTTGAATACCTTTCCGTCGAGAGATAAACTGTGTCTTTTTCACGTACTGAAAGTGGATCACATGTGCTGCATGCGATAATAAGATATCAAGCATTCTAAGAATTTTATTCTGCTTAACTAGCAACACTGTATAAAATGGAGATAGTAGCTAGGTACCTAATTCAATGTTTTATCGCAGTTGAATGTATTCTTTCAGGTTATATCTTCAAAAGTTTAAATGTAATGCATACAAAATTTCCAACATAAATCAGACTTGCATGAACTTCTCGGAATTGATCATTTTGGTATACCTACCTTTGCCCTCAATGTTTCAGGAATAATAAAAAACATGCTACTTAATATTAAATCACGAGTCATAAGTTGCAATGTTCTACTCTGTTGAAATGGAGCACGAATGATAAAAAACGAATCTTGAAATACCTACACGTATCCACACACTCTTTGATGTCTTACCACATAATATCCTTAATACTAAATTTGTTTGAAACCAGAATTTCAATGTATGATGAAAATTGTTTGGTATGTACATATACGTAGCTCTGAAAACCAAAAGCATACAACGATCTTTTGAACTGCTCTTAGTACCTGCGTCTGCCTCACTTCTTCAACAGCAGTCCATAAACCGACTCATGAAAGAGCATTGATAAAAACATCTCAAATTATAACAGACAACCCCACTGCTCAAGAAACTCTGCATTAAAACATTCATGCAGTACTACAACTTAACATCAACCCTTTAAGTCAACAAACACTAAAGACCCTTTCCACTTTTCATGCACAGGTTAGTATGACGTTTCAATTTCCCAATGTAAGCGATATAGTACGCTATATAATATATTATTCATTAACCCACATCACAATTGGAATACTTAAAAAAAACTCCTATGTATCTGTAAGGGAGCATCAACCTTTCACTCTTTTCTTTAGATTGTAAAATTCAACTATAACAGGCAATCATGTGAAAAAAAACTAAATGTAAAGAATTTTATTTTTCCCAAATTAAATTATTTTCACTTCATATATACTTCAATAATTTCATTCAACGTTATCCATTTTACAATTTCATTTGGAACACCAGAGTTTGCATAAAATGGCATACATTATAATGCATAGAAACTTCGAACTATAGACCGTAACATTAAGTTGCTCGTTGTTTTAATTGGATTTAATTTATTACTCTAAGCCATATGTAGAAATGATTCGAAATATGAATATACTTTTACCATATTATATTACATCTTGTTACTGCCATTTATAATATATCTGTAGTAAGTCATACCACAACTCAGCTAATAATGAAGTTATAAATAACGCACGTTAGATTAAAAAATATATTACTAAGCACGCAGGTGTAAAGATACTAACACGATTGTCCAGTACTTATAATGGTGAAAGTCTTAGTTTCTGTATAATATATTTCGTGCATAATGTAGATATATTTTATTACATGTAGACCTGACATTTTGCTCACTGGGCTAATGTGATGTGATTGTGTTCACTTAAGTTAGGTGATTCTTGCGTAGATGAAGGCATTACTTATACTAGTCAGTGTTACATATTACGTATTATAATAATAGGCACACGCCATGTCAAACTTTCTGATAAAAATGACATCATAATGCAAGGCATAATAATAATATGTGAAAGGGAAAGGGAAAGGGAGACACGACATTAAATATAGCCATAGAAAAGATTATAAATAACCTCCATTGTAATATATTATGTATAGGTACTATAATAATAATACATTGTAACATTCATAAATAAAGTATTCATGCAAAATAGCATAGTAGATGTAGATAAAAACCTGAAGATATACATTTATGTCCTTATTTCAACTATTATAAATTATAATTCACGTAAGCCATTATTGGTTCAAGTACATATAATACATGCAGTACTACATTGTATAAATTATAAATATAAGATTGCTTATAATTTCAACTTGAACGAAAACTTTGCTCTTAATTTCAATATGGACTGCCCTTTTACTATTTTTATATGAACTCTTGTAATTAAACAATGAATTCACTGACGTACTGTACGCACACACACTCACATAAGACATACTTTACCGTATTTTGAAGCAGCAACGAACATATTGACTTTCGTTGCTATATAATATATTGTATAGTAGACGTTTAAGTGGATGATTGCTATAGTTTTATAAGTATATATAGTGAATAATGACGGAATTGATAAATAGACGAGATGACCACTAGACTACTCTCAACCATAAACATTCATCAACAGAATGCCGAGAGCTGTCCGTTCAAGTGGATGAAAAAGCAGTACATAGATTTTTTATTATTGCTCAACTGTTAATGATGGTTCGATTGTTGTGTTGAGCAGCACTTTCTTTTCCCTTTAATACCACTACATGAATACACATATACCTATTAACAAAATTTCATGTGTGTGTAATGCAGTGCTTGAATAGTATAGACTACATTGATATAGGATTGTAGAATAGGTAGGAAGTTATGACATGATGGGGGAAGGAACAAATGCACAATGTTCATCATCACACAAGTCTCTATGTACTTACATACGTGTATACTTGAGGAATACTAATACTTGCGTAAAGTAAAGTTTGTAATTCACTGTACATCTACTTGACTCCCTCAATACTTTACTTGTGCTAAGTATAAAGTCTATTCGTTTCTTGCGAATGTTGCAAACTTTTCTGCCAGTTATTGGGGCATATGCATATGGTGTTCCATAATGCTGGAGATGGCTACTCCTTCCAAAGCATTACCGACCCGACTCTAGTCTCTACTCCACTCACTCCTTTTACTTTTAGCTCTCGTCGTCCTGTGGTGTATAATGTAGGTTACAGCCTATTTTGCCATGCTCTACACTTCGAAACCAGTTTTATGCAAAGGTATACAGTGCTAAATCCAACAGTCAAGTCCATTCTGATGCTTCACTGACTCCGAGAGTGGATTAAGGTTAGTCAATTTAAAGTGGTTTTGCCTTACGTTGCTTCTTTCACACTGACGACCAGCTAATATTATTATTATTATTATTATTATTATTATGAATGAGCTATATAACATATTGCCATATTATGTAAAGTATATTTCCTAGTAACATATGTCTAAGACAGGAAGTAGAAAGTCTGCATGTATTTTGTTTGTATTAGGTACATTATATAATTGTAATACATTATATAAATACCTAGGTACTTTTACAGCTACATTTATTCCTTGGGAGGAAGTTGTGATATAATATTGTATACATAGTGTCTGAGCAGAATTACTGTTTTGACAGTCGTAGATTTGAGTAGATATAAATTGTAGTTGTAGAAGTAGCAATGTATAATATTATGCGGGCAGGTAGTTTAGTTTTGTGTTGTTAAAGTGGTATATTGTTGAAAGTTTAAGTACAAACTAGATCCTTCTCAGATTTCCAAGAAGCTGTGAAAAACTTAAACTTTAAGTAAAATCACAATAATTTTGAAATAGTTGTTGGAGAATTGGAGAAGAAGAGATTCGGGGAAGAGGGTTTGTTGAAAGAGCGTGAAGGAGCTTAGGCGAGTGGATGGAATAGAATGTCAAGACAACGAGTGATGAGCAAAACACAAGAATAGTTGAGCTAAAGAGTAATTTACTGTTTTCTGCTGCTAATCAGCAGTTCATTCCTTTATCTCTGTCAGTGACACAGCAACAAAAAATGTTTGCAATTTCCTCACAAAAATACAATTCTCTAAGCTGAGATTATTCCACCATTTGCAGAGCCTCTTGTTTCCATGGAAAACTATTCACGAGTCTGTTTCTGAGACTTTGACATCTATCTCAGAGCTGTGTGCTTACTGAACATTTCCAAGTATTTGTTCAAGCTTATAGGTAAATCTATAAAGTATCATCGTTCTTAAATAACTCACAATGTCATTCATTTGTCTTCAGTCTGTTAACAAGATCCGGAAATTTTTAGAAACAAAATTTTATAAAGTTAAATGTTATTCAAATAAAAACCCAAAGAAAATAATTTTGCATTAGAAAAGATTTAATTTTGAAACCAAACTGTGTTTCAACTTTAATTTCTGTGGCATTAATTATACATTATTATGTTTATATTTATTTAAGGGGTCGTGTCGGAAAGTGTGTGTTTTTGTTTGACAGAACTTTCTACCTACTAATTGAAACTTGAAAGTGGCTTTGATGGGCTCTGGACTAGAAAAGAGAATATAAAAGGATGTTAATCTGTTCCCGCATGTTTTGTAGGATATTTAATTAGAGTATGGATATTTGGAGAGGCGAAAGTGCACTTACTACTTATGTGGTAATATTATAATAATGAATTGAAGTGGGACAATTTAAAGTTACAGATAGAAATGAATGATTGTCAAGTGGCTAATTTGTATACAAACAATATGTATGCAAATGTTCTGTATAAATAATTGAGTGCAATCCTCACTTGGCAGTGTAAATGGGTTTTGTGGAAGGAAAAGCGTGGAAAAACAAAAGTAGAAGACATGGACGTGAGACAGAGTCAGCCATTACAGCCATTACTACTGGTATTTACTAACAATGAGGAAGTGAAGATGCCTTTGAAGAGAGAGCGAAAAACAAAAGAAGGAGTTTGAAGGAGCACACTACTACATCATATTTATAAATTCTACACAAAGAACTTTCCCCGTTTAATCCTCTGAGTTCCTTGTTCAAGAATGCCACAAGCCCGCTTTCACTTTCACTTTGCATTTGCATTTCTGAACAGAAGGAAGGAGCAGAGTGACTATTCTTGTGAAAAAAGAGACAACACATGGCAAAGCTGACGGAATGCAAATGAACGCTTCCAAAGACTTGTATTGTTCTGCAGTCAGAACAAACTGACTGTTCTACTAAGAGAGCAGACAGCCCAATAAGTGTGTAAACTACAACCGTGCACTTACAACCTATTTATAACTCCCAACACACAAACTACAACAATTTCTCTTGCGAAATAATTGTGTTGCACAAGTATGTGTTGGTGTTGGTGGAGTATATATAGGTGCACGCAATTTAATGTCTCCGTCTTATATAATATGTATGGGTGGGGATAGGTGCCACAAATAGCCGCACGGAGATCACACAATATTACTCATCCTCATTGCACACAACCGACAGGGAGCTCGAGTTGGAGTTCCACTTCCAGCCTCACTCCACTCACTTGACGAGTAAATAATACTTTCAAACTTTGTCGCCCTTCTCTTACATGTGAAACCAGAGCACATGCAGTCATCTCAATCTCAACACCAAATATTAGTTAACTTTGAAACTTGGTGGAAAATTATGTATGCTTGTAAATTACCATAAGTATTTACACTTAAGATCGAATAGCCAGATAAGATGCAAAAATATTCTCCTGCCTCTACTCCTTCCAACGCTAACTTTCATACTAATAATACCTACTACCTATGTACTACTCCATGTGAGCAGTGTGGGAGGAATGAAAACTTTGTGAGTGTGTGTACTACATATAATATATGCATTCCGCCTCAAATAATGTTACAGTCACGAGTATCCAGCTTCTATCACACATGAAATATTTACACTACTATCCACTATATATAGGTTATCACGAAAATTAAAATCGCCTACGATCTTATCATTATTTCCATCATTTTGCAATATTAGATTCTACAGACACTCAGTGTAAAGTTGAAAAATCAGTTTTTTGTTTAGTGATTTATAATTTCGTACGAAATGTTTAAAATTTGACTCGTTCATTCTAACATTCTAACCGTACGTACATACATAAAAACTATATCGATTTATATAAAACATGGTGATCACCAATGGTTGGATGGTGAACAAATGTATGTAGTATGTTTTATAATTCATTTATGCAAGGTTGTATTTTATATGGAAAGAGTAGACGAATAAGAAAGAAAAGAATTTCTAAATTCGTGTAGCTGGAAAGAAATCATGCAATTTCTATTCATATTTATTTGAAATGACATATTAGGTTGAGTGTAACAATGTGGCGGGTATAACATTTTCAGTGATGTTGTATGAACTCTAACATTTTCGCATTGAACGATAAGTGTGTATGTAACAGTCTCTTTGGCAGTGATCATTCACATAATATAAATAAAGTACGTATGTATGTATGTGCATATAGCCGGATGGTGGAAATACTTACGACCTACTTGTTTACCTTCCTACGCAGAAACAGTGCAATGTTATTTAATAGGCAGTGTGAAACCTTGCTTGTCTGTATATATACATAATATATCTACGACATAATGCACACAGTTGTCTTTCTCGTACTTTTATAAGAAATTCAATGAAGGTCTTGTGGGAGTGACTGAATGAAGGCTATTATGCGGATAAATGCTAGTGGATGGGATAAATGTTCGGGTGCGGCTCAACAGCACTACATTTCTACTATTACTACACTGAATACAAATCCTATAATATGTTACGTTCAAAGCTCTGTATATACACAGGAAAGAATTTGTATTAAAAGCCATATAATACAACGATGCCGGAGTAAGACCTCGAGTTGATACGAATTGCAATATAATCAAATGATGCAGAACAAAAATAGACACTACGAAGGTAGTCTGTTAGGCAGGTATATAGTAGTGGTGGTGGTAGTGGTGGTGGTAGTTTGGCGCAGAGGAAGAATAAATAAGAAAGGTGAAATGGGTGTGCAGAAGAAGCTCGGAAGAAAATTCAAGCTGAATTCACTCATCTGTGTGGTTGTGTCTTGAAAGACTCACGCAGGCAGAAAACAATGGAACATTTTCATTTTTAATACTCCCACGCATAAATTACTTCATCTTGTTCTAAAGAACCTTTCACATTCGTATGTATAGATAATGCACATTTTCAACACGACCAGCATACAAGAAAGTATTTAGTTGCACAGAAACTCAGAAGAGCAGGAAACTATGTGTACAACTGAAAATAGAAAGTCTCCACGGGGTTTTGTAGTAATCGATCCTAGTCTTTTGCAAACAATACATATGTACATACTACACTAAAGTCATTGCAAAGAACAAGAAGGTAGACGATGTGTGTGGGAAGCTTAATTTGAACAGGTGGGGGTAAATAAACTCAGTCAATGTGTCAATAGCCAACTATCTCTTCTACAATACATACATGGAAAATCACACAAGGCACGTGTACCCAAATCTATAATAAGACTTTACACAAACACACAATAAAAGCTGTGCTAGATCTGTATCTGAGATAAATGAAAATGCAATGAGAACATCAAAAGGTGAGAAAAATGGAGCTTATGTATGAACTCTGAGTGTGTATTTCTGTGGGGCCGTGTGCAATACTAAACACATGCAGATAAGTCTCCTACAATAATACTACACATTGTACACACACATACAATACAGTCTTTCTCTTCATATATATGTAGCGTGACTACATGAAAGCTGCTTTCATTTTATGTGGGAAAGAATGAACAACTAGCATAGAGAGAGAGAGCATTGCATTATAAAAGAGAGAATAGAAACTACCTACTCTCTTACTGCTATAACCGCAAATACTCAGTCAGATACTCCTACAACAACAACAAAAACAACAACTGATTCACACATCTATAAGACTCGTCTACATTTTTGAGCTAACGAGAGAGAGAAAATCGAGAGAGACTATAGATGTGTTGAGCGAGACAGTAACAGTAAGGTCAGTTCAGTTTACGAGAGATGTAGGAGAGAGAGTCACAGTGTCTGTGTATTATCCACAGACGAGCCAAGTCAAGGCAACTGTAAGAGCCCCATGTGTCTCATTTACGGAAGTTGCCTGATGGAGTCGGCTGGGATGTCAGGGCAGAGCTATCCCAACGAATTCATGGCATCCTCTCGTTATTTCACCTTCTCTGTCTCTCCTTCCACTACAACACTCTTCCATCCACCTCCATCCATACACACTCCACATAGCACACATACATGCACATAGTACACATAGTACACATTATCTGGGGACGCCAACTTTCCCACTTTCTAATCCTGTCTCATTTTTTCTCACCTGCTCGTGTACACCACCACCACCACCACCAACATTTACTACTTTCTCGTTATAAATATACATCTATAGAAGTGATGTACATCTGTGGGAAGTGTGTATGTCTCTATGTCTATATTATATCTCCATAAGATAACTCTATCACCTTTGTGTGCACTCTGAGATCCACACCTCTCATAACACACATATGGAGTCGTAGAGAGACACCATTCTCTTGTATTCTCATGTGCATCCCATTTTCCTCTATATGATTATGTCTTTAATATATATTACACCAAAGGTATCTTTGACCTATCACTATTTGTAGTTTCATACATACACAAACACACACTCACACACACCTCTCTACTGACTACCAGCTGCAATTTCGTTATGTTGTTAGAGTTAGGCAGTGGAAGTAGTTTCTACGCTGTTGGTGTAGAAATGCATGTAGTACACTACACACTAAACACTAAACTACTTTTGATCTTTTTACTTTGTTATTGCACGACAACAAGGGAGGTCTCAGAGCACCAAACAGGAATACGGACATAATAAAATTATTATTTATCTCGAAAAACTTGTTTCAAAATGCATTTTATGTGTTTTCTACGCCAGCAGTTATGTGCCTCTCTAAGCCGCCTAGTGCCTTGGGTATTTATTTCCTAAAATAGTTTTGCAATATTATTTATGGGGCAGCATCCTACACTGTAAAAGGCAAGAATGTTGTGTGCACAGCTAAACTGAACAGAACTGTGCAAAACCATAGAAAAGTCATCACACTAAATACTTACTCAAGGCTTCTTTGCTTTGTTTGTGGGCCAGTCCAACAATTCTGCCCTTTAGCATGAAATCATAAAATAAATATTATTTATGATATTTTAGCGCAAAAAAGGTGAATAGAGTGATGACGTTTCAGCAATCTTTTAAAGGGAGGAGCAATCGTCACAGAAAAGGATGAAAATTGAACCAAGAAGGGAGGAGCCATTCTGGTAGAAAAGTTAATTAACATTATGACATTGTGTGAAACCTTCTAGGAATAAAAATAAAAATGAAAGATACAAAAAATAAGATAACTCACCTAGGGAAACAGTAAGAACAGGATAAAAGAAGAATAGAAATCTTTTATTTTCAAGGTGGGTGTTTTTACGTGGATAGCTTTCTTATATCATTCCTATGTGAATCCTGAATATGAGCACACGACACCTATTTATCATAAGATGACCATTCAAGTTGCCATTTAGAAAATCCCAAAATGCCCGTTTTGTCCGGTATTTATAGATTTATGGTACACAATTTCTCCACTAACACAATGTATGGACGAGAAGAACAAGTCTCAGGATACTAGCTCTGTCTAAACTTCTTTTTACTTTAATTGTTATTTTATTTTAATCCGGGTTGTTATTCATCTGTAGAGATTCCATATATGCTGATGATGCTCATCGCAAAATTTCATTGATCAGGAATTCCATGTATTTTGCAGACATTGACTATATGTGATACTCATCTAACTAAAAGTACCTTGTGTGTATCAGAAGGGCGAATCAGAGTACAAACACACTTAAGCACGCAATCTACGTACAATAGAAAACTCAGAAAAACAATTCACTCGAAAAGAACATCAGTCTAGTCTTGACAAAGACGAAGGCATAATGGTCAGGCGTGTAACCATCCAACGTCTTTCCCACTATAACTACAGTACACTCGCAGAGTCACTCAAGTCATTCTCCACTATCAAGCTTCGCGACTATCAGTGATGGCAAAAATGCTGACGTACTGCAAAAAATGATTTTTCTGTATGAAGATGCCTAGCGAAGTACTCGAGTAGTTCCTACACAATGATGAAATGATTTAAGACTCTTACAGCACTATACTAGAGAAGTAGGTAGGTAAATACTACTACAATAAAATGAGATAACACAATAAAAACCTTGCCCTTTACAATTAATATGATTTCTGCTGACCCACCCAAAAACCTACTTTCTCTGTACTTTATGCTGCGCTAGACACAAATTCCAGTTTTGAATGTATAAAAATTGTTCAAATTACAGTACAATAAAAGTAAAAAATTCTGCATAGCTACAGATAGCATTTACTTTAATACTAGAGGAAATTTATGCTATTGAATAAATTTGTTAAGATTTAAAAGAACCCTTATGGAGTTTGAAGTGGTGCGCTGGTTGGGTTTTTGAAACCCTGTTGATAACAATACGGTCGTAAATGTTTCTACTTAATATTTGACTCTAGTTGAGTGTCTACCTTTTCTCACATTGATATCGTAGTCGTAACCATTTGTGTATGGCAGATGAAATGGGAAAACTCTGACCATTTATTTTACGGTGTAAGTGTTCATACCAAGCCCCTCACGTTGTGATATCCGTTGTGTCAACAATATGAGATGTTTTCTCAAGGAAATTCTGCCATAAAAGTCAAATACAAACGGAGGTAAAGGGAAGCGAGGATTTTGGAGCTCGTGTAGTACAAAGGAATGCACATGAAGACACAAGGCTGGAGGAAAGGTGAGGAAAAGTCACTACAGCGTAGAAAGGTCAGGGCGCAACCGGCAATCCAGTTTTTTCCCTTCGTTTGCTAATATTATTATCAAATTTAGCTTGCATGGATACGAAAAACCCTCAGTTGCGACAATGTGCCACCATTGCACTTCTATTTAGTTCTAGTACAAACAACCTTTTTATTATTAACTTTTAACCGTCTATCTCTACTAGACCATTTTGCCAGGAGTATTAAATTTAGTAGTAGTTGTAGTAGCAGCATTCTATTGCAGAATCGGGCTATGATATCTTTATTATATGGTAAAGGGCGTAGTACATCGCTGGTAATAGTAATGACATCGATTGTTGACTTTCAATCGAAGATAGTTTACCTAAAGACTCTAGCCTCAGCTTCTTCGGATGCGTTAGCTTTCGTATTATCATCCATCCATGGAGTATCATTGCAATATAACTTCTTAAGCCGTTTCATCTCCACTCCATTTATTCACTTGGTCGTTGTCCTAAAGGAATCCTAGAGTCCTCCCTAGTAGTAGCAGGGAAAAACCAAGCTGTTCTTTGGAAACCATGAGCTTCTTATTTGTATAACCATTGCCATTGTTTGTTCAACAGACTTCTTTCCCTTCTTTTCTTTTTTGGCTCCTTATCAATTATTGAATCCTTTTCAGTCCACCTACCTATAATATGTATGTACAGCTTATGTATGAGCTACAATATAATACAACACAAAGTATAATAATATTCCGATAATCTCCCTATTTACTACTGCATACTACTCTCATCATAAAGATTACTGTGTACCTATTTACTAGAGGTGGCAACGAAAAGATTTTTTCAGGTTCGGCTCAAAAATTGTCTTCGAAATCGGCTCGAACTCTACATAATCGGAAAAAATCCTTTAAATTGAACTTAAACTGAACTAAAATATTTTATTCTAGTTAATAATCTAATATCTAGTTTCGCCCAAAATTAGTAAATTTGGGTATCAATTACTTATTAAGGCTCGGCTCGAATTCGGCTGGAAAACGTCCGGCTTGAACTGGGCTTAAACTCGAAAACTGTGTAAAAAATCCGGCTCGGCTCGAACATAATCGAGCAGGCTCGGCTCGTAACCACCTCTACTATATACGTACCAGCAAATATCCCAAGTTCCATTTTACTACCTAAACTTACTTTTTCAATTTTCTTTCAGACCTGTTACGAAATGATGTAACAAAAAGTGCAAGTTGCTATTATTTGGTTTGGTAAGGTATGTACATTTTGTTACACAACAACTTCTTTCTCCTTTACTTTTTTGTGTTTGTATGTCACAGAAAATAAAATGTGCAGTACATACCTGTCTATGTAATTAATGTGCACTAGAACATTCTGTATAGTTACAAGGTATGGATTTGGTGTACGTAAGTATGCATGACTTTCCTAGGTGACACAAAAACAGATTTATTTCTCGCTAGCTGCAAATTTTTTATTTTGTTGACTTTAGATTATCCACTGCATTTGTTTCTGTAGAACACTTCTAAGCCATAGTCAAATGGCTTCCTCTTTATATGCAATCTCATTTTACAGTATTAATTTATGTTTTTGCGATATTTTATTTTTTCACCTTTTTTGGCGGGATAAATAGAAATATTTTAACTTTCTCATCATTTATGACTCAGGAAAGTTTTTAAATGTTTGAAAATTTATATCATGCTTTCAATCTTTAAGTTTGGTAGATTACAAATGTATTATTTTCAAATAACTTTTCATAAAAACTAAGACGCACACTGTATTTTTTGAACAGTAGGTACGTTTTGATTATTCAATTTTTATGTTGATTTAGAGGCACATGAATGAGGAAGCATAGAAGTATGGGTGTACAAAAATTAAAACCTTTGAGGAACTTGACTGCATAGTATTTTACTATTCACTTTTATGTGGCTTTTCTAAGCGTCACAAATGTGCATCATACTTGAGATGTGTACTTGTGTAAATACTTGAGAGTATTTCTACCATGTGTTTTTAATCTTCGATTA
The DNA here is from genome assembly GCA_034694085.1 of Pogonognathellus longicornis. Taxonomy (NCBI): domain Eukaryota; kingdom Metazoa; phylum Arthropoda; class Collembola; order Entomobryomorpha; family Tomoceridae; genus Pogonognathellus; species Pogonognathellus longicornis. Next base: position 66,017 of record JAQFYB010000118.1, read on the forward strand.
ACAGGACACAAAGAAAATATGGCGTAGGTATATTAACAACGTGTTGCAAAAATTAAAAATTGAAGCATCTGCCCACATACATGCAATGACCTTAAGCTTCTCAACTATCCTTGCATAATATTCAGCCTTGCCATTTCTTACACAGGAAGCGCAAAATAATTACCCGCCTCCACTGGTGAAAACTCATTACATAACCTTTCACAATATAAACGGATTAAAACCTCGCTTATTATGTCGTTGTGAACTTTTCTAATACTGTCAGCCGAGGAAGATATAAGCGCCTACACATTTAATGTGTAATCTAAACGTTGTTCCTATTAATATAATTTTATCTTTTACGTTACGTCTTGCACCTTGTTGGCCTACAGGCTATCATACCCATAACTAAAAACCTTTCCGCTCTGCCAGGAAAAAATTGAAACCAGAAAGATAAATGATGAATGACTTGGTAGATCATACTAACTTCTGTTTTTGTCAATCAACCCGTTTAAATTCAAATTGACCTCAACTAGAATGGGAATAAAAAGGGGACCTTTGCATTCTCACTCGTAAATATTGATTGTGTTAACCTTGTCCGAAATATTTATTGATTACTCATAAATAAATCATAAAAAATGACAAGGAAACTTGAAGGATTGGTAAAGCAGAGTAAACCATTGCTATACATTATTAGTATTAGCATTATAAAATAACATATAACACCATAACACACAAAGAAACTTTACTCGTCTATTCTATTCTATCTGTTAATATGTTGAAATAAAAATAAAGATTGTGAACTCACGTACATTAACACCACATTTGTCATTTTTACAGGGTTTATTAGCTCTATGAAAATATACACTTCCCATTTGTGATGAGACTGGAAATTGGGAAGTAGGATAATCTAGTGCCATTAGAAAGGTTAATATTGCTATTCGGCTGTACTAAGTTTGTGCTATAAAGTTGAAAATATGTGACACGGCTGTGTTTAGTATGAGTGGAAGTTGGGGAAGTGGAAAGGGAGGAAGAAGTGTCGTCATCTGTTCGTAGTGTGTCTGTGTGTGAGTGTAACCCGACGGTGCATAATGGGTAATTTGAGTCATTCCGAAAACACAAGTTTGTATAATATAATAACATTGTCGTGGGGAATAGAGACAGTTGGTGATGGTGGTGTTAGTAGTGTAGTCGTAGTGTTGTACATGTAGACATGCATGACACAAGACATGTACTAGTTACGTAGCTAAAGATTTGATGAAGAAGTTTGGAATCGTGAGAGATATTGAAGAATGACTCCCTAGATGCCAATAGGTCATTTTCATTCTCTCAGTCAACCTACTTCTTATTGCTGGATTCTTACATCACATGCGAATCGTCCAACAAACTGCCAATCTTATTCACAATGTCTTTGGAGACGCCTCATGTGATTGTCCCTATATACAGTCTCAATGCCCTGTATCGTTTTCTCTTTCATTTCCCGCACGCTCCACGACTAACAACGACACTATAGCAAAATAACTGTACAATGGCTTTACTACTACAAACTAAAATCCTACTCTTGCCTTCCCTTAGGTCCCAATTATAATTCTATTTACGTAGCGCCCTGATTCGTCGATAAAAAATTGTTAGCTCAAGACCATCGCTCGTCTTCTTCCAAGCTCTCCCTGAAACAACTTTAGTTTACTGCAGTCGATTTTATACCCAACCATTTAATTATTACAAGAATCACAACAAGAATCCTAAGGCATTTTATATCTCCTGAGCTATCCCTCCGTCTTCCCCGACATACAATAAAATAAACTGCAAATGTGTTACGACTCTCCATCATATGAGTCTATACGACCTTCAGCAAAAAATTGATTTCTTCTGTACATACTACCAACCAGTACACTACACACGGAGAGATCGTAAATGAGAATGTGTCAAAGTGTGGAAACGACCAAGGCTACTAGTAGTACCTACAGTACATACGTAGCCGTGGTTTCAATCAAGTCCATATTACATTCGTATAGTGTAATTACACCCACCAAAAATTATTAACGTTTGCACATAAACTACATGGTACGAGACCTACACATACAATCACGGCCGTCACACAAAAGGACGAAAGTAACATCCGACATTTAACCACTAAAGGTAAAGCCGTAAGCCTAAGTGTTCATTTAGTCAATAAAAGGATTTGCCAAAAGGCTCACCGAGCAAAAATAGGACATATCACAATTTTGTGCAAATTAAGGTTTTGACGTCATAAAAGGCGAGTCACATTTTCACTTATTATTTTGTGACTCTGGTAAAACTACTTCATTTCAATAAAATTATTATTTTTAACTTACTGTTTTCTGAAACATTTGTATACTGTAAGTAATTATCGATACTTAGGACCTTATAGTAGATATATAGATACTTGTACTGATTTTATGGACACTTTTATAAATTTTTATAGTGATTTTATACTGTCGTACAACAGATATAGAATCAATTATCCGGGATTATATAATTTAGTTTAAACTATAGGAAGGACTGTAGACCACTGCCTAGAAAGCAATACTTTCACCCGTATTTTAGTCACTGTATGCTGAACTAAGAAAAATAATTGAGAAAAATAGGCGCATCTTTTAGTATAATTTATTCAATACATCACCAATTTTCAAACACTGCATAATTTGTTATGCCCAGCGATTTTTATTTTAAAATGTAGCAATAATCAAAAATTGTTCATCTAATTAAATTGCAATAATTCTCATTATGCAACTTGTCAGGTTATTGAAATTTAATCAACTTGATTGAAATTGAGAAATAACGTTGAAACTATTCAAATGCGTATGTAATATGCAAACTAATATTGAAAGACTCTATGAGCACTAATAAAGTTCCTTGTAAAACGAACGTAGCAGAAGTAATACATAATTTCTGCATTGGTTCTGCTGGTAGACATGGATGTACATTGTTTACAAGCATTGCAATAATATGATGTGTCTAGGTTTGTATGAACGTTTTGTACGTGTGTGGGGATTGGTTGAGGGCAGGAGTGGAGACTGACAGTAAATAAAGAATGACATCGGGGAAGGTATTTGTAGTCAAGGATAATGTTGAATGGGTTGGTAGGTGTCTGGTGAAAGCAAGATACATCGATGAATGTGGCAGGGAAAATGAAAGCGACATCCTGGAGTTTGCCATGGAGCATTGGCATTATCAGAAGTGCCTTTGTTGTATCTCGAGGAAGTTCGTTAAGAATTCCATCCTGTGCATGATTTAGTTAGCGATGAGTCTAGCTATTGAGTTTCCCCACGGGGGACATTATGGAAAGAAAACAAGCCGGTGCTGAGAATGTGTTCGTTTTTATATGGATAGGTTGGAGTGTTGGTGAGGAAGGTATAGACGTATTGGAGGAGAGAGAGAAAAGAGTGAAAGATTGAGGTAGGCAGTGGACACAGACAGAGACAGAGGCAGAAAGAGGGAAGGAGTGGATTTATAGCTACGGGTAAGGCCATAGTTCTAGCCGGCGTCCCACTTACAGTTAGTTAGGTAGCAGAGTGTAGGAAGGAGAGAAATGAAGACGGAAGGGGAAAATATTTCTACCACAGGACGACAATGACGATTTGGTGGATTCGAGAGTGTTTGGCCGAGAGTGTGGGTAGATTGGATGTGTACATATAGAGTGACGTGAATGTGTGATGGTTGTTGTAGGATGAGGTATGAAAGATGGATGTGTAGTTTTGAAAGTGTGTCGGAGGAATGAAAAGATTGGCGCTTACCCGAGAGTGGTCATGGTGACAATGGTGTACCAGAAGGCTGCCGGAATGGAAGTGAAGTTGGTTTCCTCGACGTTTTTCTCGGCATAGAACATGACAGTGGCAAAGATGATGATGGCCATGGCCAGGGAGAAGACAAGAAAGCCTAATTCTGAGGCGCACGACTTGAGCGTATACCCGAGAATGCGCAAGCCTTGGGAATGCCGAGAGAATTTGAAGATGCGGAAAACCCGAAAAACTCGCAAGGTGACAAAGGCTCCGGACACGTCGTCGTTGTCAGTGATGCCCAAGCCGATGTAGTAAGGGAGGATGGCAACGACGTCAATGATGCTCATGACGCTCCGCACGAATTTGCATCGGTCAGGAGCCGCAAAGAGACGGAGGAGATACTCAGCTGTGAAAATCATGACACATGCCGTGTCCAAACAGAAAAATACAGTTTTGTAGCGTTCACCGCATGAGAGAGTTCCGCCCTTGCCGGGCAACTTGCCACAGGGCACTGTCTCAACAACATTGGCCATTACAGACACTGCAATAAAGAAGCCGGTCACGTAGTAGAACACCAGGGCGGCTGTGGACGTGTGAGGGTTCTCAAAGGCTCTCCACATGCGCTGCCGAATGTTTGTTAATTGCTGCAGGGCCTGATCACCATTTTCCGACAATTTGTCGTCCAACAGCCTCTCCGCATTCTCCCGTTTGCGGTCTCTGTAGTCTTCGTAGCAGCAGTCACCGATGACATCCGGCAAGATGCCGAAAAACGCCAACTCTTCGTCGTAGCTTGTAAGACATTCGTGTTTGGGGTAATGCAACTTCCCAGTACGGTAGTAGTTGAGGATATGACGAAAGATATCGGGATCACGGTCAAAAAAGTATTCTTTGCTATCCTCGTCGTAGAAAAACTCTCTTTCTGAGGAACCCAACAGAGTGTCCGGATATTTCTCTAATGTGTTTCGCCACGTTTCAAATTTACGCCCAGACACATTGATGAGCAGTTTCTCATCATCCGCTTTTCGGCGGTCTTTTGTAACCGGCGGTGGGGGTAGCGGATTTGTGGCGATCGGTACCCACCCGATCGCCGCCGCTCGTGCAAACGGCAACCAAGCCGCCACCGAGGCCATTCCTTGCGGAGGAATGTTGCTCGAATATCACAATTACAGCACCGTCCCTTCGACACCGCTCCCAAAAAGTCTACATTGATAACACCGCAACATTCAACTGCCCGCCGTCCTCACTCAACTCTTACTCGCCTTTTCATGCACTGAAACTTCTCCCTTTTCCCCTCCTTTTTCTTCCGCTTTTCTTAAAAGAATTCTCAAGTCACGCTGTGGTCGCCCTTACTGCGACTCACGACGTCCACCACTCCACTACTACACCCAACACCACCCCCACACCCACCTCTTCTACTGTCAACAGTGAACACACCCCTATTCCAATGTACAAGTCTGTAGCACCCCACTCCAAAATGCTTTGTTAATGAGCCTTGCACAATTAACACATGTTCTTCTTATTTTCATTCTTCACGCAAATGCCACCAAGTTTCCGCCACAGTCTCTGCAGCCGTTCACAGTCCACGGCCTTCTCGCCTCAAACACATAGCAACACATTCTTAGACTTCCCAGTTTCCCCATTTATCATCTCACCTGTTCTTCCACTCCATGTCCACACACACACTGTATACACACAGTCTCTCCAACAGTTTCTCCCGTTTCTTCCAATTCAGTCTCTCACTCACTCCAATAAAATCCAACTACTACTAGCGTACCTAGTATTTGTTTTCAAACACGCTCTGCTCTCTCTCTATACTCTGAGACTGATGTGCAAACAAAATTTCAAGTTTTCTTCCTTGCTATATTTATGTGTACGTAATGCTATCTCTCCTTCCACTTATCTATTATTTATGCCCTGCCATTTATATTTCTTGCGCTTTCCTATGTTATACAAGAGTATACTCACACATTCACATTCCTGGAAGAATGCAACCTAATAAATATCATAGAGCAGATATATGCTACATACAAGTACAACCTAACAAACTCGTTAAAGGAACACGGCGAAGAAACATATCAAAGGAAATCAACTACGTCCAGATGATTAGGGAATTCATTGGAAGTAATCACTTTCATTACTACCTCGTCTACAATATATCTTCTGTTGTTAGTCCTGGCACGCTAACATTTTTCTTGTAATCTTTTTCTTCTTCCAAACTGAATAAATGTGTGGGGAGTATGGAGTATACCATCCAGATTGTAATTCAATTATACTCAATACAGATAATATAATAGCAACAATTACAAGACACACTCTGTCAGTTTTTTTGCAACCGAATTATTTTTTTCTTGTAGGATTATGAAAAACGTATTGCAATAATATATTATTGTCAGTATCTGTTTAGAGGATTTTGTATCAGGTGGCTGAGTATGTCGTAGTGTATGGAATGCACATTGCCAAAATCTGCACTGTCACAACAACATGTTGTCCGTGTATAAAGGTTTTTAGTAAGAGTGAAGATTATGCAGTGGTAGTGCAGGTACGATCACCTTAAGTGCAGCAGGCATCGCTGTTGTGTGTATGTCGACTTGCTGGTAGATGTGAGACTATGAAACGAATTTCTACAAGTCATGTTGCGAAAACGACTTTCTCACACATCAGCACTAAACACACATAACGCAGTAGAAAACAAATACGGGTTCAAAACTGGGTGTAAAAGATGTTCTTGGTTGGCTGGAGTCTCTCTGACTGTGTAAAACATAGACTAACATCAAAATTGGAAATTATTGTTGTGGCAGGAGGAGGGGGATTGGTGCATGTTGTACACAATAGTCGTCACACGGTGCATTGTGACACAATGACAACAAATTGCTCGTGCACAGCTCCAACACACATACACAGATATTATTATTGTGCTTTAAGACGAGCACACGACACAATTACTCGCGACTTTTGTAAATCTCACTCTGACTCTACTCTCCGAGGTTTTTGTCTTTTGTGTTTGTGTTTGCAACAACAACAAAGTGCGGGGTGAAATGACAGTGGAGTCACAATAGAAAAGCAATTCGTCAGTTAGGAACAACACTCATATATCACGAAGTGTTCGGAGATAAGCCAGGAAGTCTAATAGAGGGTGACATGCTAGAAAATGTGAATAAAATGGTAAAATTATTGGGAATCCGTGTTCATAGTGGTAGACACAGAGACAATCACACGACACGACTCTTGAACAGCGGCAGAAGAAGAAGAAGATATCTCTGTGTATTTTTACGAAAGGAACGCGTCAGGCAGAGAAGCTTGCCAGGAAACAACTAGGACGAGAGTATGCGAAGTAGGCGAGAGTTTGCGATTCCAAATCGGCTGCTCCTGGCTCAAGAATACTCACACAATCATTCCAGGATTCTCTCTCTCTGGTCGTGGTGGCTGGCTTGGCTGGTTGGTTGTTGGCGCATCGTCGTTTATTGCTGCCTGACTCTTGTAGATGTGCCACAGCCACGGTTGTGCAACTTATATGCACTGTAGTACATCTAAGCACCAGTACCACACTTCTACCCGGAGTACCTAGCAGTTTTCTAGCAGAAATACAAGTCCTGAGTGACTTGAGCAGCAGCACAAGAAAGATGTACAGAGAAAACACAGTTGCTTTTGCGTTTGCTTTTGCATTTGCTGTGCCATACCATTTCAATGCGATGCAGCCAAAACTGTGTATGTTGTAGCCACTGTGTTGTATATAATATATGTACTCACAACATAACAGCCACTACTACTACGACTAGTCTGCGTTTCAAAGTGTAGTGTATGTAGTGGTAGTTACTAGTTACTCGTCAGAAGAAGAAGAAGACGAAGAAGAAGTAGTAGTGTAGTAATATTATGTTGTTTCTTGTTTGTATGCAATGTATAGCCGTGGCCAACTAGTTAACTAAAGCTAAACGTATAGGCTAGGCAAGGCATGCTTTTATTTTACTTTCTCGGTGCCGGGAATGGAAATTGTGTGAGATGCCTGCCATATAGACGTTGTATAGGAGAATGGTTCTATTATAATGTGTGTACACATACATCTAGTAGAATAAAGAGAGAGAACACCAACAGAGAGAATAGAGAGAGAGTCGAGTGTGTGTGTGTGTCTGTAGTGTAGTGAGTACATATTCTCAGTACTCTTTTGCACTGCCTTTCTTGCTGCTCCTGTTTTGTAGCATTATACATTAGAAAAAGGAGTGACGTGCGCTTTGGCTCAGTTCATGTTCATACTAAACATTATGCACTACATATATCACCTTCCCGTTCCCGTTTCTACCACACCACACACACACATACAAATACTACACACAAATGGACACGCTTTGTGCCTTCAACATATTCACTCACTTTTGCGTTACATCTCCAGTTGCCCCTTGCTATGGACTATGGAGTATCTCTATAATTCTTCTGTCTTTCTCTCCTTCTTTTGCCAAAAGCCATAGTTTTCCTTTTACGAGAGGTTTTACAAGCTCTGGTTTGATTCTCCATTAACGAAAGAACAAAGTACACTCCACCGGATACACCAACAGTAGTAGTGTTATACAATTCGAAATTCAAAAGGATACTTTACAATTGTCAACCCAAATCCCTTTTCTTTGACATAAAAACAACCACATATAAACGACCACCTACGTGGCTAGGCATGTGAGTTTGCATTGGCAATGCATACGAGACAGGCCTACCTTTATTAACCATCCTAAGCATTTTATAAGAATATTTGGTCTGTGTGTCTGTCTGTCTGTCTGCTTGGAAGAAATCTCAGTTTGAGATAGCAACTTAAAATATTTTGCATGTATTAGTATGCTATAGGCGTCCGATGAAAGATGAATTTGAAGATATGATCAGTCGGTCAACATCATCATGACCTTTGACACGTGACAATGACATTGATACACTCCCACAATATTCAACGTTCAATTTACAAAAATTGAATACACCTAATAGTGAATATTAAATAAATATGTTTACCTGTATACGGATAAGATGGTTTTCTATGTGCGTTGGTTACAAGGGTTTCTATTCTTATTGTGTGCGCAAAATAAATGACAACCTCGGTTTTGTTTCATTTTGATAGAAATACCCATTGTTTGTGACTGTACTTTGTACTATAGTCCTCCAAGTAAACAAGATATGTTGCATAGAATGACGTTCATAAAACTGTTTTTCGTAAATATTAAGGTCTTTTAGAAGGTATGACTAACAGCACATTGTACTGCTAGAGTTGTTTTGTGCAGATAATACATACACGTATATGTACTTAATCCTAGTGTACTTTGGTAGATAATGCGGGTAAGTGTGGATACATTTGTGCATACATTTGTAATAATTTGTATGCATGTGAACCTGCTAATACTGTGTCTGTGCACGCAGTCAGACTAAGTGGATTTATGTTTAATTGTCAGTGAGTCATATAGTCATATTTTACGAAGCTTGTCTGCGGTTTACAAGCTGTTTATAATAACGGTATACAAATGTATACTCACCATGGTATGTTGGGTTAAACGGTGCGCATAAATGCACAATTAGGAAAATTGCATTCAGGGTAGTAGTAAATATATCAATTTTAATCAATTTAAATTTTCTTTGTGATTTTATAGGCATAATTAATGCTAGCGTGTAAAGATAAGGACTCTAATCTTTTCATGAGAATCAGAAATACATGAACACAGAAATTCTTTTTGTGTCTATAGATTGAAGATTTTTGGCGTGTGATCATGTATAGCGATAAGTGTAGGATTCAACACATCATTTGTACTCGAAGATTGTGACGGTCTTAAATTACTTTCTCTCGAACTTTCTCCAATGCGTAGTCAGGTTCTGAGTACTGGCGAAGGTCTTACCTTGACATTTATACAGGATGTACGTTGTTTGCAACAAAGATTACATTTCCGGCGGATAATTTTACTGCTCGAGTAGCCTTAATATCCACATAAATAGCTACCATGTAATAAATGTTATGAGACCATTCCAAGTTTCGAGTCATTTCTATCCTTTCTGAGCAGATCAACACTGTCGATGACTTTCATCATTTTGTTTAGTATCAGACAAACGAATTATTCTGTTGATAATAGTTAGATTGCTATTCTTTGTATTTCAATAACTTTTTTCTAAATCGGAAAAGAAAGTGGCCAACCGTGAGATGAACTGGCTCTTAAAACTTTTCCGCCACTCATAAATACTGAAATAACTTTTTCAGTCGTACTCCTAATGTACAACGGTAAGATTATTTCTAACAGACATCGATATAGCTAAACAATTCATTAGGTTTTAAGTGGAATTTTAAGTCCCAGCAGTGGAAAAAACTTAGCAACTTTATTTGGTTGAAAAAATTTAACTTCCTTTATATGACTTTTAAAATAATCCTTTCAACTGAAACACTTTTTAATTCGGTTTTCAATAGATATGCAATTTCAAACTAGTAAATCTACTCTTTCAACGGATATGATTTTCCTTAAGTTTCTTCCCCAACGGACTCCCTTGACTAGATATACAACTCGTAAATGAATTAAAGAAAACGACAAAGTGATATGTTCATGACAGTAATTTAATTTTGCTGCATGTTTTGTACCTATGTGTCTATTTTATATTATGATTGTCTAGACTAGTGTTGCAGGGCCATGTACAAGGTATATTAGTTAGCGTGTTACATAATGTTTCATTAATATTTTATTTTGAGTCAGTTTGCAAGGGGTTAATAAATGTCTACCTGTCTGCTTCCCTAATTGATAAATCTGTCAGAAATTTGAATTCCAGCAAAATTTAAATTGAATTCAAACTGTCAGAGTAGTTGTAACAGGTAGTGTAGTAATACATGACAAAGGTAAATTAGCAATCTGCTGGGTATTTGTTAACTACAGCACATCGCGTCCCTGTCATCCTTACATATGTACAATTCTCACTTTTATTTACAACAGTTGTCAGTCCAGTGTGACACGTTTTAATTGCTGAGCATAGGTACTTTGTTTATTTCTGTTAGTTGTTGTCATTCAGTCGTTTTCACTAACTCAATTATACTCTCCTGATTATAGTGCTAAAGATAAAACTAATTCAAAATAGCGACATTTTGGACAGCTATATAGTCGACCCACTTAAATTTAAATTTACTTTACCATTTACAGGTATATTTATTATTCATTTGGCAAATTACTTCCTATAAGTAATGGAAATCTAATTGACTAGGTACTCAGTAGGAAATTAGAATTCCTACTCATAACTAGTAATCAATTAAGCCTGAATTACATTATACTCAGTGATGGATAAATTAAATTCCAATTATTAATTGTTTTATGATCTATGACATTTATATACCTATATATCAGCTTCAATTTTACAACTGTTCCGTATGAAACTTAATTAGTTAGCTACGAATGTCTTGGTGCTATAATTGCTTGGAGATTTCATGTGTTCACGTAATATGTATGAGTGTAAATTCTTGATAATCTGTAATATACTGTTGATAGGTGAATGAACAGTGCACACGTGGAGAAAATGTTGAGCTCACTCAAAGAGGATTTCGACATTAATAATTCGTAAATCTTTCAAGTGCATTAAGGAGTACATACTACATATGGAGTACTAAGAACGGCCCGTGCATGTTGCATACTCTTTACCTTGTACTTTTTACATAACATTTTAATGAATTAAAAACTCATCTTCTCCCATAAAAATATGAAGAAATGATCATGAGTCATTTGATTGGGCTGGAAAACACTGGAGGAAGGGAATGTAATCTGTGCTTTGAGATTGTGTATGCAATATCAATAATATTGCATGCCTTACATAGACGGACATACTAACAATATATCATTAAGGGATTCATAGAGCGGGCAAGGAAAAGTTGTGGATGTATAGCGAATTGTGAAGTTGAGGATTGAATTCTAATTTGCCATAAGATATTAACTGATGAGGAATCAAGGGAATGGTAGTGGTACGTAGCAGTAGCGCTGGTACTGGGATGGGAAAGACGTAAGAAATATGATCAAGATAAATACACGTATTCTATACATACTACATAGATGTACATCTGTACATACATAATATTATAAAGACTTCCCAATTTACTTGGCTCCCGCAACTTTCTTTCTGCCATAACTTTCTATATTATGAGAAGGACGACTCTGCAATTGTGAGCTGGTAATTATTTGCAGAGCACACACACGGAGATGAAAATTATCAAGATAACATAATACTCGCGCATCCAGTTGTATATTTATATGGAAAGCATGCTGTTTCCACCCAAGTCTGGCTATGAAAGGAACGGAAATCATTTTCAGTAGGAAGAGAGGTAGCTTGTAGTAAAAGTCCGTCCTACTCCGCTACCATACCACCTCTGTATATGTAATATGTATAATATAGCACATGCAGAACACTACTTACTTACTTACTAGAAAATATCATGAAATGGTAGGAATATTTGAGCAGTGGAGCCAATTCAGCCTCAGCCCTTTGAACAGAACTCAATTTAATGCTCTTTATATTATTTGGTGTATCTACATGTCCCTTCTCTATCTCTCTTCCTCCCTGATCCCTTTAACTTATCGTTGAGTAGACAGTTTTTGCTGGTGGAACAAGGATCGGGAGTGGAGTCGACTACAGTTAAAATATGTGTACGTATTAATATCCGATTCTTGTCAGTGTGTAGTTCTTCTCCCTGCCTACCTACTACCTACCTCTATGAATTAGCCATCTTTTCCCTAAAAGATGAGAATATTAGCTCATCTCACAAATAACATTATGACATCCCCAATGGCCCGTTTAAATTCAAGTTCAAATCTACTCACCAACTACTTCTGCTACTCGGAACAACTTTTTCAACTTTCTCTTCTTCACACAATCCTTCTCTCTATGCTCCAAGTGCACTGCTACTTATCCTCTTACTATTATTGTAGCATGAGTTCCCTTTCCACTTATATTAATGCTATATTTTATATAGGCATCTACAAGTGCAAAAGAAGGAATTGTGTATGTGTGTGGAGTATTCTAGTGGTATGGTAGTAGTATATAGTAGTAGTATGTAGTGGTATTAGGGTGAGTTGAAAGTCAGAAAGTCGGAAGCCAAATAAATCGCGTAGGTCGTCTATCTTATATTCACCGTGGCTTTCTTTGGATAAAGAGGAAGGAACGCCTTTCTATAGATTTCCACAGTTTGAAAGCAAAAGTTTTCTGGTGTCATACTGCTGGTTCTCTTTGGCGGGGTGTGCATATTGTGCAGATATATTGGGGAATATGACAACTTTGACATCGTAAACTGCACTCACACAGACTACTATGTAAATCCTATTGATATTTGAACTACTACAATATTAAACTTACACGGAATCACACACAGTGAATACCCAAGAAATATTAGACCGCATGGAATCAAACTGGCAAAACTGGTTAGAATAGCTTTTTATTGCTTACAACCCTCGACAACATTCTCTTGATTCTTCTTCTGTGTAGCTGTTGAATTTAGCCAACAAACAGCCACCGTGTCTATAGACAATTTGACACGGAACTATTAACAGCCTTTTACAGACGCTTAATACTACTCCCTCCTTTATGCAGCCCCACAACCTCCGTCAAATTCTTTCCCCATCAATTCTAACCTATGTAGCCCACATTCTGCAATCATATTCTATATGTCACTCCTTTGTATCATTTTCCCCCCAGACAATAATATTTGTAGTCATCAAAAGTCTCGAGAAAAATGCTGTATTTCATTGTGAAATGTGTTTCTCCTGTATACATTCTTACAATTCCAAGTTTTCCAAGAAAATAGAAAAGATGTGTATTAGTTTCTCCTCTTAAAAGTTATTACATGCCCTCACAAAGGATTCTTTTGGAATTGGACGGACACTTTACTCATCTCTGTATTAAAGGAGTATAATACTTATATACAAGTGTACTAATAGCCGCTATATATCCTGTATGAATTAAACACGCCTTTGAAATGATAGTGGAGCAGAAGACGGGACAGGCAAATACTTAACAAGATCGTTAGTGACAGCCTTCCAAGAAAAGATGCTGCCAAAGTGACCCATGTTCCTTTGGCTCGTTGGAGCAGACCAGACGACGAGACGAGACAAAAACTTTGTTAAATTAGCACCACTATACGACACACCACCATCCTCTCAATATAAACTCTTTTTTACACCGAAATATTCCAAGATCATGTAGGCATACTCTCCCATAGATTAAATAGATGGATGAGACACTCTCCAAGAGGGTACAATACTAATCTCTTGTTACGTGAATGATATTGCAAGGGCAACAATAATAGTGTCAGTTGAGTAAAGGTATATAAATATATCACCCTTTACGTATACATGTCTATTATGTCCCGCTTTGAAAACACGCTATAGTGAATTTTGTATGTGCATGTTATACTGATTTTATACACACACACTTGGAAAATTCGGGGAATAGAGATTGAATTAATCTGTCTAGTGATATTTTATTTAGCTGAAAGAATGTGAATGTTGCTGTGGATTCAGTTGGTGAATGGTGATTGACGCACACGCTGATCTGCCGCTTGTTGTTGCTTTGTCAGGTTGAATAGCTTTGTTGTGTGTATTTTCTTTTGTCTCTATTATTATTTTATTATTGTGCATTGCATTTTGATGCGACAGCCGAGCGGACACGGCAGGAGTCAAGTTGACGTGGTGTGATGTCCATTGAGTAACCCACCAAGGAAAATTATGTAATAGAAATTGTTTGGATACCTATGGTGTTATTTTACCCTTGTCCCATCACTCTTGTGCAGTTGAACCTTATTGCTACAGGTTACGCTCTCACATCACATTTTCCGGATCGACATTATCTACTCTCACGGAAAAAGAGACTAATGCAATAATATTTTGCGTGTTCAGGAAGTAACGATACGTGCATTAGCCCTACTCAACCTCCCACACTCGCCTATGCATTATATCGACACACTGCTAGTATTTTTCCTACTCATTCTGCGTCCATAAAATTTATCAGAGGTTTTTACCTTATAAGTGTTCTATGTGACGCCCACCTTCTTCAATACACTAATTCAATCG
>JAQFYB010000119.1:0-80771 GCA_034694085.1 Pogonognathellus longicornis
TGTAGAAGAGGAGAATAAGATTCTCTGTTAGTATAAAACACAAATATTTTTCAGAGTTTTTGCCTTCCTGCTCCATGTGTAGGATGAAGATAATTTCATGTTCCGTAATTAAATGCAACTATGCAACTGAATGAATCGCTATTACAAACGCATAAAAGTATGTATAACATTACAAATTATTTGTTAGTACAAATCAATTATTTAATCAATCTGAATGCAGGCAAAGAGTGATTAAAAATGTTAGTCTCTGATTGACATGCATTTTGTGAATATTTGGTTAATAGGTAACTTGGATTAATGCAAGCAATGAATGCAAAACTGCTTGTATTATTTTAGTAAGAACAAAGAGGAAGAATTTACCTATGTAAAATGCACACTGAATGATTTTGAAAGAGTACACTTACCATTTCAGTGGTCATGACTTATGCACTTTAAAAGGTGAAATGATGTATGGAAGTAGCTTCAAAATTATTGGGTACTATAACTTTAAACACTTCACGTTTACTTTTATTGAATGTAAGCGAAAATTATTGTTGCTGCGTAGTCCTTTAGATTACTTTTGTAGTAGGGCTGCTGGATGCTACTGCTTACTATTCTATTGAGTAAATAGCACGTTATAATAACAACAGATTATGACCTTGCTTCAGTGCATAAGTTACTTGAACACTGCACAGCGAGATGCAAATTCAGTAGACATTCATATGAAAAATTCATATAATATCAGATCTAACACATAATACTGTGTTCAAATGCGGACTTACTGGTATGGCTGAATTGGTTTCTTTAAATAAACATGTAGGTACTATATATTACATGTATGTTAATACGGAATATTAAACTTCTGAATTAAATGTGAGCATGACTATACACGAACTATTTAGGTACTATATACAATGAGTAATTATTCGCATATTATGAACAATCAAAATGGAATATTAGCAATATTAAGTGCGAAAAGACTACAATAAAGAATAAATGTTCCTTTAAATGTAAAATTGTGTTTATCTGCCAGCACTTTGTACCTTTTTTAAGAATCTGACATACACATACACATGAAAGTACTAGTTGCACTTCGGTTAGCAAGCATTGGATAAATTAAATGTATATAGTAGGATATGAAATTAACAATAGTAAGTATACCAATGAAGATGATTTAAAGTTAAACTGTTGCTTGAATGGGCAAAGAAGTTTTCATATATATGCAAATGGTTAATATTCGTAGTTTCTAAAATGTAGGAAGCAAATGATCACACCTTGCAAAATGGTATGCGTAATATTGACTTCTAATTACAGCTGTGTTCTTAATCCATGTTTATGCAATATCCGAAAATATCCTTGGAACAGAAGTAGTGGGAATGATTCCAGGCACTCAAAATCGGTGAATCGGTCCACGTGTAGTTCATAGTTTGTAAAGGGCAGCCAAAGCCAATGAAGTTATGGAATTGCGTGGTAGAGTACGTGAGTGCTTAGAGCATTAGTGAGACTTCGGTGCAGATGTGTAAATAGCATTTGTCTTTTGTATAAATCATGCTGCAAAGTAATTTAGGTCAAATGTGAAAATCGAATACTACCAATAAAAGCTAACCGAAAAAGAGTTATGTTTCTAATAAAGCTTTAAAAACTCTATCTCCACTCTACATGTAATGACATGTAAAGCTTTACTAATTCCAAGTTCTACAGTTTATTTGAGTTTTATGTTAGGACTTAAAGCAGGCATCGATATTAGCTTAACAAGACAAGATTTGCATTAAAAAGATCATAAACGTGTGTACTTAGCTTCTGTCAATTTGATGTATGTATGTATAAACACAGGTATGAACATACATATGGGTTAGATGAGTAACTTGCTTGTAAATATAGTATTCGTCAAATTATATGTCTAACTTCATTTTTCAAATTAGTTGCGTAAGTGATAGTGATAAGACACTTTTGTACACGACATTTCATTCAGTTCCAATAGCAAAACGTCTTAATATTAAGTATATCTGATTATGACTAAAGAGAAACATTATGTACAAATAAAATATTACAAAAATAAAAAACCACAAATTCATTTCGTGTGATATTATTCTACCTACTGTATCTCTGTATTACGATTATGTATGTATGTTAATTGCATTACAAATTCCGCACACACTAATTAAAATAACGTTCAATTCGCCATACATGCCATAATTAGTTTTAATGCTTTTTGATATTACACAAACAAATACATCAAGGTTTTTAGGTTTTGTTTTATTATAGGTATGACACTAAACCACATTAAACATTTTGTGGACAGAAAAGTCACAAAAAGTTTTAATCGGTTAAACAAATCAGGTAGGTAGTAATGGTGCTTCAGATGTTTTAATACAATATTGTAGTAGTATGAACACATGCAATTTATTATACCCTACTATTTATTGCATCGATATCTTTTACAACTGTCCCTACTTTCTGTTATAACATGCACTGTGTTGTTTTGATTACATTCGTCCACTGATGGACACTATTAATGATATTAGTTTTGTATGTGACAAAAATTATTTCCTAAATTTTCGCAACATTTTGATACATTGAATAATTTGAATATTTGATACCTTTGGAATTAGGTAGTTAAAAATCTTTAGCCATAAACATGGCTTATTTACCAAAGTAGCTTGTACATCATTAAGGATAGTAATATGACAAGTCTTGATTATAACGTAAATACCAAGTTAAGTCGTTTAAGTCATGTATGTGTCATTTTAAATTGTATAGGCTCATTCAGTGTACATACATGTAAGCAAGTTTTATAATAGGTCTACTATATCACATTAAATTGGAGTACTAAACGAAATGCATTGTTTCCCTGCATGACTATTGGCTTCTATAATGGTATTGAACTCATTAAACTGCCCTACAGTTTCTTTAACATCAATTGGCATTCTGATCTAAATTTGCTTTCATTCTTTTCAATAACGCAGGAAGGCACTTCAAATTATTGTCAACACAATCAATGGCACATTTCTCAAAATCTCCTTTCGTCTTCTCAAGCTAGTAAATACAAAAACAAGTTTAATTTCATGAAACTCAATACGTCATGCTTACTCAAAAAGTAAATATAAAAGACTCCTTTTATACATACAGATTTTAATGTTTACGTTTGTTATAACGCTATTTTAGAGTTAAGTCCTTCTTAATCCTCTGAATGATTCTAAGTATTAGGTAAAATCATTTTGGCAATACTTCGAAACAAAAATATTTGTATGTAGACTTACTAATGTTTCACTAGGATTTACTCCCATGTTATCCTTAGCCTTGTCTTGACAATCTAGAACACACCGCTGCATTCGCTCCTAAATCCAAGCAAACAAGTTTTACGAATACTCGGAAACCAAACTGATACAAACAGGACTTTTTAATTTATGGATTCAAAACCATATTGTTCTTACTTGTACACCTCCAATCTCTGTTTGTACATAATTCTGAGCGTAACTGACCCCTGATGAACATTCTTCTATGCACCTATGCGTTTCCTCCAAAGATGCAGATTCATTGCCGCAACACTTGGCAGCACATTGGTGCATTCTCATCTGCACAAATAAAATAACAAAACTGCAATTTTTATTTCCTTTAAAGATAACCAATACTGAGTTATTGAACGGTATTATTTATTACCTGTATCTTACGGAGATGGCTCTTGTCGATATCATTAATTAGCTTTTGCATTCCATCCTGTACTCGCTGCTGTGCATCCGCTGCGTCGCGTGCGGTCATTGTACACTGAAAAAAACAAGATAATTCATATTAATAGTTATGATTACATGATTACATGTGCGATACAATAAGTTCATAAAAGTTAACGTTACAAGACAGTTTTAAACAGATGAGCAAAGGTAACAATTCTCAAGAATCTGCTTTAAAATTATCATAAAGTCATGAAGTACACAATTCCTTTTTTGTTTACAGAAGTTATTCTACTCTGTACTCATATTATTGTCACCTCATCTCTTGTCTATATGCATTGGCACAACCTAATTGTTCCAATTTTAAGTTAAATTTAATTTACACCGTGATACACTTAATTTTACCGATTATTTATACATAGGTGTAAGTGTAACAGAAAATGGTACAACAGGTAATAAAGTATATAATAATTGTATGCTAAATTACATCAGAATTGTAAACACGAATGAATTATTAATGAATCTTGTACCCTTAATTAAGTGGACCTTTACCTTTTCTAATTTTTCTTCCGGCAAAAACACTGAAAAATTAGCTGCTGCTAATGTGTGGGATCAGGAATTCGGGATGTGGGTATTTGTACTTGCTTTCTCCGATTCTGCATTCGGTGAACCGTGCAGTTTGTGGTAAGTGAATTTGCTTTCCCCGGCAAGACCTTGCAGCACGCCTTCCATCGCCTACGTTAAGCTGGCGCCAAGGAGGGAATCAAATCACCGTCACAAACTCCACCCCCCACACATGAAGTTTTGCAATAGAATTCGCAAACTAATGCGAATCACAAGTACCTAAAGTCTTTACACAGGAGTCACTCACATCACAAACAGACAGACATAAAAAGACTGCACTGCAACTGCAACTCTAATGAATGTTTTTGTTATGTATCTGTGTGAAGTGTGTGTATGTGAATTTGTACACAATAAACACAATCCAACAACAAATCAAGTTGCAAATGCAGCACAGTGGCTGTCAGTTCAGTTCAATTCAAGCAGACTAAACAGACGGAATTGAGGATTCTGCAAATTGAGGATTCTTACAAATCTTGCTGTACTATCAGTATTTACGAATGGCAAATTTGTATAAAGGCTGCGGTATATGTTTAATATTTACCCGCAGTTGCAAAAATACTATAGCAAAAAATATTAATAGCAGAAAAAATAAGCCAGATTTCAATGATGAACTAAATATAGCATTCACGAGGGCATTCAAAGAAACGTCATAGTCATATTCATATTATTATTTAGCAAAGCAATCATAAACTGATTTAAACTGATTAAGCTGTTAAAGCCAAATCTTTTGTGTAGGATTTGGCTCTATGCATATTATTGTAGAATAAATTCTCTAGCAATTTACAAGAAGTATGCCTTGTTCGTATTGTATCTTCATTCTCTCAGGACCTTTCTACTGCAAACTTTTGCAGCTCATTTCTTCGCTTGGTTGCATTGAGATAGAAGAAGTTCTCTTGTGTTAACATTGTCTGTAATTCTATAATACTGAGATAAGACACAATAAAATATAAAAATACTTTTCATAATACTTTTATATAAACTGGCTAGTTAGCTACCGATAGAGATACATATAGCACCCTATATACACAGAGATACAGAATTTGCACGAAAGGAGCAGTATTCTTCTTCTTATTGTTGTAGTATACATACAAGGTGTATTCTCGTGTATTGCACACGTTCTTCTTTAACGAACTATTATCTTGCACAGACACATAAATGCTCTATGTACATGCACATACAGAGTGTGACTATGTAGTTTGTAGTGCAAATGCAGCATAGCAAAATACATGTAATAGTAACATGAGCATAGAGCTTGTAAAAATGTAAATATGTGAACAATAGTGCAATAATGTGTATTAGGTATATAGGTGTATTGTACTGGTGCTATATGTACATTGCACTTTTGCATGTCTTGTATACATACACACAGGTAAGAAAGAGAGAAGAGGCAAAGCAAGCCATGTCGTTAAAACTTGTACCTGAAGGAGCTTTATTAGCAATGAGCTATAGCAGTTATAGGCAAAACTGGCAAAAGCCTAACTTAAATTCTACCTACATTCTGTTACTGGGCTTGCTGTACTGTACAAGTACTATGTTCTATGTACATTAGTTTTAAAGGTGTGTTTGTTGACTGTTTATGTATTCATAAAATATTCCAATACATATGCATACTATATTCATATACACAAGACTCGACGCAAGCACAAAGTTATATTGCAAACACATGCCAATGCGTTATAATTTTTGTGTCACACTCACACAGTGCAGTATAGAAAAGTAAGAAAAGTTAGTCAGAGACTTAACACACGAACAGAGTAAGTGAAGGAATGTATATTTTCTATGCAAGTGTTGTATAGGTATGTATAATATATCTGTGCATGGTTCAAATAGCTATGTACATGTAATTCTGTGCTTTTTGTATACATTCTGATGTCTGCTCCTTATTCTTTTACTCTGGTCTCCTACTCTTTGTGTAAGTGTTCTTGTACACAATATATACGCAAATGTCGATGCTGTTGTGTGGGAATATTTTTAAGTTAACTTGGCTTTGGTACCATACTTTAGCTTGTACATACAAGTACATATACATGTATATACGATGTATACATACTCTACCTATTTACTTATAAAAACTGTAAACTGAATTCGCTTAAGAATTTTTACTGCACTGCTGCGCTCAGCTTTAGCTAAATAGAAACAGACGGTTTTATGTGAATACAGTGCATGCATATAAAGAGAGTCTGTGTGTTTTGTGGGATAAAACTTCGTGTATTAAGTGGGAACACCGTATTCATTGTACAGTGTATAATATGTATGAATGAACTTATACAGTAAGCTAAGCCAAGTAAAAAGTCAGTTTAGCTACTAAAGCTGTAGAAGTTGAATGAGTTTATGTACAGTGTAGTAGTGGCAGACTTACATTTAGTAGTGTAGTAGCTTAGTGGACTTGGACTTGCAGACTTATACATCGTTACGGTCAGTATACCTGTGAGTGGATGGTGATGATGTGATGTCTGGTGTGTGCATTCTGTGGATACAAATAAATACAATACCGAACACATGCAATTTGCATTTGCTTCTCAACGTATTCTGATTCAGATTATTATTACAATTTTCTTTATCAGTGTTTAAGAGTAGAAGTGGCCAGTTCTAGTTAGGTTGGTTTGCTTCGTGTTTAAATGTTCACTGTATTCACCTGGGTGAGTTCTTATTTGCTCCTTCAGTCATGTAGTGTGTTTTCTGCCGTCGTCTTGTCGATTAAATTCTTCCCACACAACAATTATTCGATCTCTTGTTTTTAGTTTGTAACCTATGCGATGCGTTTTTATTCAATTCAATCAAAAATACAAATTACATTTTTTTTAATTTGACTATCTGACTCACTCAAGTAAATTCCCGAATTTTTTCATCTTTTATATTATTTACACACCAGACAGTTCACATAAAATCACCAATTTAACTTTTACATTATTCGTTAAAAACTTCATATACATTCGATTCTTTAAGTTTATCTGTTAACATCTTAACATTAGAAATCTACATACAAACTCTTCACTGTCTGTATCTCCCTGATTGATTTGTAGAGACGGTGAAACTGGAACATAAAATGTATATAAAAATTATTTCATTTCACTACTTTATGTAATAATGATCATCATAAATAATTGCCGACCTTTGAATCTTAATTTGTCCATGAAAATTGTAGTATTCTGTATCATTATTTGTCATTTATTGTGTGAACAGGCAGTGGTTTTATTGTTGATTGTGTTGTATGCTGTGTTTAGATAGAGAAATTGGAAATTAAGAACTGTTTAATTCATAATTCCTGACAATGACGAGGCTGACAGAAGATATGGTGATTGCCCGGACTAAGTCATCAGATTTGGGAGCAGTTAAAAAACTAAATTGCTGGTAAAATTACCTTTCATTTTTAAAATTCTTTATCCGAGTTGTACTGCATAGTAGTCGCAGACATTTGTAAAATCTTTATGTAGGGAAAAATGATAAAATCAACTATTTGCTGTGTTGCTGTGAACAGTGAACGAGTTCTGTGTGTATGCATGCACATAGTAGTCATAGTCATTTTTAGTCATTCATGAAGTCTAAAGCAAAAATTATGATTGAGAGTGAGAGCGAAATACATTTGATACAAACAATCGATTTCTTTTGTAAATTATGCCGACTATGAGCTATATAGATGAGTTGTATTGACAGTCGTGAATTATTACCTAGTAAACCAGTAAATACAATTTTTCGTTTGGTTTCGTCTGTAATACAAGTGAAATTAGCTTATAAATCTGTCTATTAATTATTTCACCTTTAATTCACCCCAAGCAGTAAATACAGGCAGGAGAAAAATGCATGACATGACATGTTAATTGCGCTGTTATGTAGTAACCGTAATTGGCTATCTAATCTATGTACAGTCTTATGAACTGTATGGTACGTTTATGAATAACTCATAGTTCTGCATTTATACAATATAAAGTGATGTAAAAATGAGTTTTTTTGCCAATTTTATGTAAATTGGAAGCATTTCTGTAGAATAATTAATGTAAAAATACTTTGAAAATGGTCGTTTCATATTTAAGTACATTTTAGGTCATTAGTAGTTAGGTAGTTTATTTGATATTTCCCAGATTTCACCTTGTATTGTAGATGTACTGTCAACAATTATGTAAGTATAGAAAAATATTATAGCTTTAGTCATTTACCTAACCTATAGGCGTAGCATACTTTTCCGTCGAAGCCAAGCAAAGAGTTAATTAGTCCGAGGCCGATTTGAGCTAATCACTTTGTTTCCGTTGTGTATACCTACTATGTGTCCATTACGGTGATTTAAATGAATTGCGAGTATCACTTTGTTCAATCTACATGGGAATAGAAAAGACATTATTCTAAACTTATGACATGCTACGTTACTTATGTAACGATAATTGTATTTACGTGTAGAGCCGATTCAATTTATAACATAGGTACAATGTAGATAAACCTACAACGTATAACAATATTTTAATTTAACGATTCTTCTCAATTTCAGGGGCTCAGATTTGGACGATATCAGCCTAGTTCGTCGTTTGACTAATGTGGAAGTTTTATCTTTGAGGTAAGATTTTTGTAACTCCCATTCAGTATTGCATTTCACGTTTTTATGTGCTATGTTTTAAAACCTTTGTTCTGCATGTTATCACTTTGCAAAGTTTAAACAGTAGGAATAATTGGAATGTTTAATTTGCTATACCTACGCTAAAATATTTTTTTAAGAATGCGAATTGGGTTCACAGCATTACTAGCAAAGTAGAAATAGTATGCATGACTTACTTGCATCTGCATGGTTCTCGACCTCACATTTGGCAGTTTTTGTATAACAATAGTATTTTCATAGTTAAGTTTACTTAGGACTGACAAAGACTCAATCTATTCAGTAAAATGTACTTTAAGACACGCGAATTTGTAATTCTGATTCGAGTTATGAAGAAAGGCAAAAGCACAATAACACAGAATGCATTAAAATAACATTTTTGTGTATTTATTGAACCATTACTACTTCTTGTATATTAACAATAAACATTTTCCATACTTATAGAACATCTTAACCTCAAGGAGAAAAAATGAGGCTAGATGTACCTTCAGGATAGTGATGTAGGAAAGGTTATATTTGAATTGAAACTTTATCATCTGCATAGTTAATTTGATACTTTTTACTGCATTCATTCAGTTGGTAATACTCCTATTATCTACCACAGCAAGTCAGAACGTTGAAATCAGAATAATTTTGGAAATTAGATGACTTTGCTAGGGTATAAACTTTCAAATGACAATTTAAATGCAGTTAAATTGTATCTACAATACCTATGCATTTATAGCATTAGCATATTTAATGCATTACCGTCCGTCCCTCGTTCATAGTTCATACCACGCACCGGTATATAGAATGTAAATACCTTGACCAGAATGACAAAGTAAATATTGACACATCATTTTAACTTTTAACAAGAGTTTTGCTCTAAAGTGTTTGTTTGTAAACCTCCTTTCATTTGTGAAGCAGTAGTACACAGCAAAGCAAGCCATTATTATAGTAATTACGGTATTTGCATCATTTTAATTTAAATCACTAAGAGAAATCAAAATATTGGACTTTGACAAACATGCTCATCGCCTGTCTACTAAGTGTACTTAGTTTTGATCTTCTGATTCATGTCCATTCATCTTACATGTACTATGTATCTAGTACCATACAGATATTATTTCTCAAAGAAACAGCTTTTGTTAAAATTACATACGAGTTACAATGTTCTGCTTTTGAGTTGCCGGTTTAGTGCGGTTTATTTATATCACACAATGTTTACATTCATAGTGGCAGAGCAATATTATATAGGATAACTTGAAAAGTTTCTAAGTTCACTTTTTAGTACACACTACGGCTGAATGCAAAGTATTGTTTAATTTGGCACAAAAGGATGCGGCCGAACTGCGAGTAGGTATTTATAAACCTAGTTTAGCTTTAGCTTTTCCACTATATAGGATTAGAAGTGTATTCTATTATAACATAATAATGTAAATCGTGTATTTCTGTTTGTAACAAGGTGTATATGTGTATGTCATGTATATTTAATTTTATGGTTATCCCCAACCGCACTTAACTTACAAAGCTGGTATGAATATGTAAAATATTTATACAAAGTAACTGTTTATGACAGTTATTAGAATATAACTTAAATTCAAATCATAACACCTACGAATTACTCTGTAAAAGAGATTTAAGACCCCATACGTATTATACTGTAC
The DNA here is from genome assembly GCA_034694085.1 of Pogonognathellus longicornis. NCBI lineage: Eukaryota > Metazoa > Arthropoda > Collembola > Entomobryomorpha > Tomoceridae > Pogonognathellus > Pogonognathellus longicornis. Next base: position 10,500 of record JAQFYB010000119.1, read on the forward strand.
TGCTAGTTTTAGCCTGAACTGCACTGCCGGCTTTGTATAGGTAGTTAGCTCTTACTTTGTAATCATGAAATTAGGGGAGTTTTTAAGCAGATATTGTATTGTAAGCTGAAATTGAGTTTTACTTTTTCTATCATTATGCTATTATGATAAATCTTGTTGTAATTAATAGGAATACTATACGAAGTGAAGTGCACTCCTGTTGAGAATTATTGAGTAGGTTCAATTCAAGCGTTTCAACAGTGTTAAACATATAACCTCCCTTCCTCTCTTTGTATTATATTGTTTAGATTTAGATTTGCAATGTTTTGCCTCGCCAGCGCAGATAAGCATAAAAGGACATGAGAATACAAATCGACATGACGGTTTTCAATTTCTATAGAGTTATCTTCTATACACCATAGTTATATTGATCATACATTCATACATACACTAGTTGCACAGCGTACCAAATCATGATGATAATGATATAAGTATCAGTCTCTTAAATGTATTGTTGTAGACGCAGAGTAACTACAGCACTTGTACATAAATATGTAAGGTTTCGTTTGGATATTGCGTCAGGTAATATGTAGGTATGTGCCAGTTTGAATACAGCAAAAGCAAAGTTGTCGTATTGTGTGCTCGTTGAAATATGCACATTATATTACAGTATATCTAATCTACACTAGGCTCATGACAACATTGAGCATTTTCCAAATACAAAGTTGGTTTATACAAAATTGCAGAATGTCTGCAGCTAAAATATGGACTAACTCTTGGCCTATGAACCTTTTATAGAAGAGGATATGGAAGGTTGATAGTTACGGTTAATACAAAATGCTATTCTTATGTCTACTGTCTCAATGTCTACGTCCTATAAAGAGCTAAGGATACAATGTACGAGAGTAGGCGTATTTTACGCCTGTATAGCCAGCTAGCTCAAATAAAGGATGATATAATAACAATAAATATAAACGATTTGTCTTTTCTCGTATTGAAAAGTTAGGGAATATCCACAAACCCATTGCTTAAAGTTTAGAATGAGTTACAATTGTATGTACAAAGCTTCATGTATGTTATAAATTACATTAAGTTGTAAAGCATTAATTTTACGTTCTTGCAGTTGCATTGCATTGCTATCGAAATAAGTGGGTATGAATTATACACGTGTGTGTATCACCTTTATCTATTAAGAGGAAAAATGACAATCAACTTTATTACTTCATGTTCTTATAGCATGTTCTGATACACAGAGAGTAACGCTACTATTTTATCAAATAAGGGAGTAGGTATTCTCAACGCTGCGCTCTATGCCTCCTAGCACTCCTAGGAGTCGAATGTGTGGAAGAGTATCTGTCTGTTTTCCGTTTTTATACTTGTGTGTTTAAGTTAACCTTAAGAATAATTGTTTTAAGCATTTTCGATTACTATATCTGCTCTGCCTAGTGTCTGCAAGCATATTTCATGTGCACATCTCATATACATGTGTAATAGCCTTTAGTTAGACGTATATTCGAACACTCTTAACTTGGCTAATGGAAATCTCAAATCCGATCTGCAAATGTAATTCAAGGTGATTCACCTTTTATGGAAACCTAAAAGATTCCTCTTTTTCTGTCGTCGTAGAAGAGCTCCGTGCTCTATTCTGTATCTTTTTGCGTTGCTGTTCTCTGTCTTGTATCTGTGTTTGTTTAATGTATTGTAGGACAGTAAATGCACTAAATTCTATGTTAAAGCTCCTCTTCACGGAATTTTACTGGTATACATTACCGAACAGGTAGTTTACTTTTTTACAGTATATATATGTAACTTGCATTAGAATTATATCCTTACAAGTACGCACTAGAAAACAAAAAATGGTTCTGTTTTTATTTCTATTTTCACTGATAGTAGTGGTAATAATAATGATGACGATCTACAAACAATATGTCTGACACTGACTGGGCAGGCTGATTAGCTAACAAGTTTGTCATGCTACAACTGCTGCATGCAACAATACATGACTACAAACATGATCTCTTGATATACTAACTAAAACTACTTGTAAAATGTATTTTTATGTATTTGATCTCGTAACACATCTGGATGGAACCTTTGATTTTTTTAATCCAGTGCATCCCAATTGTTACCTTTATGTTATGAGCGGATTATACCTCAATTAGGTCATATTATGGCGTAGATTGCAGATGTTTATGGTCTCATTCTTTCTGATACTATCGTCTTACGTCTTCTTCTGCAGCATACCGCATTTTACTTCAGTGTCACAATTCGTTCACTACGCAAACATTCTTCAAATAACATAAAATAAAATAACTGTGGTGCATAATGGTTGTACTATATGAATTTGGCGTATCATTTTTCTTTAGACATAATAAAGGTTGGAGGGTTGGATGTAGGTTTCCATTCGTTTTCCTTGGTACATTATTATTGAGACAGATTTGGTGTACATACTATGAAGGATGGGTTTGTTAAGGTTTGGTTTAACTATTGGTCTGTGCGTAGTAAGTAAGCATAAAACTAACAATATAGTTTGCAGCGAAACATAAAGACTTGAGAGATAATTTAGGAAGGTTAGACGAAGGCAGTACCTAATGCAATTTTAATGTTATTTGCCGATGTGCCCTTTTTAGCAGAGGTAGTAATTACAGATAATTGTTCTTTGGCAGGCAGATGCTTCTGTCGCTGGCTCATAAATTCAGTGTAATGTTTTTTTGAGTCGCTGTGCTATATCGGTAGCTCAATTATGTACCTTTATCTGTTAAATGTAACTGGAAAGGTATTTTATAAGCTATACATATTACTGTAATTGCAAAAAGCATCAAGAGTTAGTTAACGATACTCTATCTATATACATTTTTCAATTCAGTTCATTGTTTTCTCTTAGCTATGTTTATATGGCATACAATTCTACTATTAGATTTAAGTGCTTGGAAAAGTTCACAAAATAAATATCGTTCAGCAATAGTAAGTCAAGTTAGTCAAGTAAATAAAAATTTGATTGAAACCATATCCTGGAAAATGTTCTCTTGGAACATTTGTATAGAAGAATAAATCTCTTATAATTTAATTGATCTATTATTTCTATTGATTACTTTCAGATGTTGCGTATTTGCTCTAGTAACAAGATAGTTAAAGATACACTTGCATTAAAGGGCAATCAGGGCATGCTACTGGGTGGTCAACTTCGTCAGACAATATTTGTGGAATTTCATAATTACAATTTCCAAACTCTTACTCAATTATTTGACTACTCAGAATTGAATATCTGTAAGCCAAGTGTATTCACCACGCTTCTGGACATGACGTGTGGAAACACATAACATTAAGCAGCAGGGCAATGGAGAGATTTCATTTGTATGACAAATGTCTCTTGAGAAGTTTTCTGCACGTGTGGGCGTAGAGGTTGAGAAGTGTTAAGCTCATAGGCATACTAATGCACAAGTAACTGATTTTCAAAATCATTCATGAGTTCATGAACATGTCTTTATGGCTTGTGGAGTGGTGGATGTTGGGTTAGAGACGCCAAAGGATTATTAGTAAGTCGTATATGAGTGGTGTATATGAGTAGTGGATTGTAGACATAATATTTTCAAGAAGGGATTGATTTGTGGTATGTATTAGCTAGTTAGGTACTAAATAGTAGTAGCATTGTACTCAGGAGTATAATAATACTATAGTAGTGGCTAGGCTATTGGCTAAAGTTTATTTCGTGTCGGTTGGTGTGAATGAGCTTTGACTTTTCATTCTTTATGATGAATTTGATTGATACCGTTGTTGCGTTGTCTAATAAAGGCTATGATAAATATTAATTTTCACATGCATTGAAGGGCTCCGTGAGTTCGCAGATGTAATAAATGGGAAACTTCTTTCTGCAGTGTATAATAAAAGACGTAATTATAGGTGCATCACATACCTAGGCCTGGGTTAGGCATATGCAGTCATTTGTGATATATACAGAAGATGAAAGTTTGGTTTACAGTTTCTTAGTTTCATCAAGCAAAGTTACTGTTTGCTTTTATATAGGCTACATTTGCATGCACAGTCTATCCTTGGCTACTTTGCTTAAATCATTATTTGACTTTAACATACATTCGTTAGATGCAAATGATAATAATCTTCTAGTTAAATAGTATTAGCGAAGCTTTTAAGTTTCGTTGATCATGATTTTTTCTCTGCTACTTTATGTTTGAAGTTTGGCTAGTTGCCCGAGAAGATTGAAGATGCAAAACTGAAAGGAATTCATCAGCACTCCTCTACTACAGCTATGAAATATAGTAATTTTATTGTGTTGTCTGAAGTTGAAGTTCATTTTATTTGTAAAATGTCACTTTCGTAAAACTTTCGAGCAATATAAGTATGCATGGTCTGCAGTTGCTTAGTCTGTGCACGAATAATGATAGGGATCTTATTTAAAGTCCTTCTTTCATCATGATGATGCTACGTTTCTGTATTTCATAATAATAATAATAAGCATCGTGCATTGATTGTAGAGTATGACTATGAAAAAGAGAGACAGTTTAAAATTTGGTTCACTTGGTGCAAAAAGAAAGGCTGTAGCAAAGCTAATGACATACATTGTTGTACGAGTATATACTCCAATTGCATACACGTAGTTAAACATTAACATACTTAACGAGGATACTCTAGAATGAACTCCATTAAAATAATAGTTTTTACATGATTTTCCACATTGAGACTTGAGACGAACGATATGATTCCTCAGAGTAAGTAAGACTAGTTTAGACCATCATCCTGCCATTACAACACAATATACTGTTGGTCAAAGCAAAAAAGCAATGTCTTTGTTCAAACATGATGACTTGAATGCGCAATGAGTTTTAGTAGAGTTATTTCCTATAGAAGAAGAGCTACCACTCAATAATTCTATGCCATTACTGAGTTTTTTCCACGATAAACCAGCATATAGTTAGCAAAGGCCCTGAAAGTATAAATTCTAAATACCTTCTTCTTCTACTTGAGCTTTTGGCAGTTGTCGATGTATATTATAAGTATGTAAAACGACTAAAACGGCAGTAAAATGCTTTGTTTCCCAACGTACCTGTAAAACACGTTGAACTTGAGTAATTGTTTCGGTTAGCAATATATAATTAGCAAAGTATACTAGTTGCTGCTATTAGTACGACTTCTGTGAGACTCTGAGGCGTGGAGATATCAATATCAACTAAATGCTATCAAGCAACCCTTCCTTTCCTATCTTTGTCTCTGAGTTAAAATGGTGTTTGTAATAGCAGGGTAGTTTACTACTAATACGAGTACACGACTCGACAGGCACGTTACATTAGTAAATAACTCTATAGCTCGATTTCTGCTGACTCTGACTCAGAGTCTCTGAGACTGTCGAGAGTTTTGTGTAGACGAGTGTGAAATGCATTTTCTTTACTTTGAGTGTTTGAGTTTGAGGTACCTATATAATGCATACTGTTGTAATATCTTTTTTCTTTTGTGTTTTGTGGCTGCTTGAATAAAATGAGGAACGAAGAACTGAGTGATGAGCTTAGAAAGATTTTAGAGTTGCATGGCTAGTCAGCTGTGGTATTACGAGTTAGTTGCTTGTAGCTTTTATAGCTTCAAGCTCTTGGACTATGGAGAGCTTGTGATGATTATTTACAGTTTAACTGTCTACATATTGTGGCATTGTATTGTGTTGGAAATAAAATTGAATCAGAACTATAACATATACAACAGCATTGCAGTGGCAGTACGGATATGCAACAATACAAATGAAAACCGTATTTTTGTTGAATGTGTCTTATGATCTTTCTGCTGTCTTACGAACAATGAGAACGTTTTGCCTCATGAATTTATTTATATACGTGTGTGGAGTATTTATAAATATTTTTATGATAGCACCTAATACTGAAATCATTGTTGTTAGTCTTCCGTAATAAGGTGAAAGGAAGATTCTAATTGTTGTTTGAGAGTTGTAAAGTACCCAAACCACAAAAACTCTTTGGAAAACAACACCAGTTAGTGTGTTTTATTGTGAAGTCTGTTTTGTTGTGTAAAAATTGAAAGTTTAAATAATGGGGAGGTATGAAAGGTTAGTATTTTAAACTAGTTGGAAGCAATAACATGGAGTCTGTTCGAGGATGTCATTGCATTGTTAAAGAGAATTAGTCTAGCAAGAATACTAGCGGTTTATATGGGAAAGAGATTCATTCAATATACTTGGTGGAAAAGGTAGTTTCAACTATTGAGAGATTTTCGCTTTTATTAGACAGCTAAATCAGGCATACATATTATTGAACAATCCTATAACCGTAGAGCTTCAGAAACCACACACAAACTGTGATATCCATGTTACACCTACATTATGCTTACAATTGCGAGATGTATCCAACATGGCGTTAATAATATCTGTATAGTTCCATTTTAAGTGTTGTACTTGTATAGGAAATCGATAAATAAATATGCGTTAAACCACATGGTCCGCAATAATGATTTTGTTTTCACTTTTTTATTTTCCCATATCTCTGAGCTGTCTGAACAAAAGTTGATGACCAACGCTCATCCTTCCTCCTGACTTAATGCTATTATGTGTACCTATATCCTCAACGTTAAAAATTCATAAAGCCATACCAAATGTGTTTATCAATAATTAGGTACGTGCATATAATATTTTATGCTTTTTGCTGTATAGTATACAGTACTGCAAACAGAATACTACGTTTTTGGTTCTTAATATTATAGTTTATAGTGTAATACAACAGTTTTATTTCATCAAGAATATTATACGCTGTCTGTAAGATGAAAGAGAACTACTGAAGAAAGCCACATTAGAGTTCCATTTCCATTATTCATGACATGAGGATTCCTGAAATAGTTATTTTTATTACGTATACCTACCTACCATCTCCTACTGTATGAGTACATGTCGGGGTTGTTAAATGTTGAGCATTAATGCATTAGAAGTTTGTTATGTAAGATCACGTAATCTTACGAAGAAGCTCTCCGAATTTTCCAGTAAAGTTTTAAGATCATTTTTATGTATTCTTCTGGATGAAATATTCGTGCAATGAAATATGATTAATGTATTTTTTGCGTATTAGAGATGGATATTGTGATCTTTTATGTGAATGAGAGTTGTAGTTCTAGGTACTTGATTTGCTATTATTATGTGTAATGGCAAGAACGAGTGAATATAAGTGTATGCGTTTAGCAGAAATCTTGCTTGTGGAGCAGCTATTGCAGCTTCTGCTGGACTGTTTCTGAGTCCAATTTCATGAGAAATAATATGTGAAAATGGAAATCTTTGGCAATAAGAGTCACAGCGGCAAGTGTAATGATTATAGCATTTATTAATGTGACAAAAACCGCTGTGAATTATTTATTAATGTATGCCACGTGTTTTATTAGCTGGTTGAATGTAGACGTTTAGCTAGGCTCCGTTTTCTCTGCATCAGTCGAGCGAGTATAGAAATCTAAAAGTTTGTAATGAATAGTGAACTAACTGAGATACACGTAGGTGGTAGTATAATATATTTATTTACCATTATTTACGGCTTTCTTTTGTGTATTGTGTGAGCTATCTATAAATCATATAAATATGTATACGAGACGATACACATCTCCGTAATAAACTATTAAGATTTTAAGATTATTGTGTCGTTATACACACTTGGATGTGCTGCATATGTTAGTAAGTCTGTAAATTAAGTATTATGCGCCTGTATGCATGTGTTGTGGTAACTGTATCTATATTGCACATTGTCTGTTGTTGTTGCTGTTGCATTGACTATGGTAGGTAAACTAAAGCTTTTCTGATTTCGACGCTCCCATTATTTATGGCTGAGCACAAACGATAGTTTTCTTCGTTGGTTTGCTAGAACTGTGTAGAAGTTTGCATTGGAGAATGCGGAAAACGTGAAATTTCGCTGCTCGTCGTAGTGCGACCGTGGGATACAACAATGTGGTACATTAGCAACACAGCGTAGTACACTTCACTTAATACTTTCTGCTTACTGCATCAGACTAACTTAAAATAACGATAGTTACATTACATACATGAAGAGATACATTAAAATTATAATATGAAAGTAGTATCAGCGAATGAGACAATACTAATATATAAATTGTAATAGCAGGAGCAGTGTGATGCTAATGTATTGTTTCCCTGCGTATTGCATTGCGTTTTCTATCAGCGTTCGCACAGTCTTGCTATCTAATTATTATTTTGGTCTGAGATGGGCAGGGCTGTTGCTAGAGATGAGATAAATGGGCTTGGTTGTTGCCTATTTAGTTTGACACAAGATTTCACTAAATAATTGGTTGCGGTTTGCCTTTACAAAGTTTTACTTTTGCGAAATGTTTTTGTTTTTGCTTGCAATTGGCGTTTGTAGTTTATTGTTTATACCACTTGACTTGTGAGCGAGCGAGTGAGTCTAAAAAAGAAAATACCAAAGTTCAACCAAATTATGAAGAATATTGGTCTAGCATAACCGATTTAACTAAGTTCATGTTGAGGAAAAGTCGAAATGCATGCACAAAACAACGTAGAAGGAATATTTGACATACTTGGCTTACCTTGTGGTCTTTATCCATTATCCATTAGTCTCAAATGTGTTCAATTAACGCTTTATCAAATGACATGTTTGTACATTTAGAGTCCCATTCCACGCCATTACCGTAGGTTAACGACTTTTCTTCAGGAAACTCTTGTCTGTGTACCGAGTCACTTGCAGTGCAGTATCTGTCCTAACGTATTTCTGTAGGAAGGACTCGACTTCTATTAAAATGCATATCGAATTCAACTCTAGAAGTCAGTAATCTCAACTTGCTACCTAATACGAACGAACTATATAACTTCGTTTTGCATTATGCATTAAAAACTCCTTCCGCTCTCATATCTTTTTCAGGCTGTATGTGTATGTGCTGTTTATAAGTTATTACCTGCAGCCATGAAATATGAGCATTGTTTGGTATTACATTACATTTTACTTTACTTAATTAGAAATTAAGTCATCATCTATCAAATGTTGGATAACCACGATGGTAATGGCGCTGACTAATTAAGTTAACCTACTCAGCATTACAATTTATGGACTGCTCGTATCCTATGCATTATTAACTTGTTTACTTGTTTTGTTGCGACTCGTGTGTTTGTACTGCCAGCCCAAGCTATTTTAATTGCCATTACTTCATTTTTATTGAACCTTCAGGCTCGCAGAAAATGAAAAGCCGATGCCCTATTGATTTTTCTCATACCTAACAAAATACAAATAGCTAACATGCTTGTACGTACTACGTTTATTCGCCCAAAATACAAACAGACTCCCCTGCATTATTGAATATTATATGAATTGTTTTTATTTACTTAGTCTATTAGGTAGTCCTTGAGGAGTGTCACTCCAATTTTAGTCTAGTTATGTATATAATGCATACACACACATTGAAGATATAACTATGGCCATATTGACGACTGACATCACTGACATGCCCTTAAATGAACAAATGAAGAAGGATGGACGTAATTTATAGATTCAAAAGGTGACATATGTAACGTGTGCGTGATGAGTTTACTGAATTATTATAACTTAACACTAATAGTAAATTCTGCTGCAGTAGGAAACAACTTTTGGTAATAAGAAGGAGTTAGTTAAGTAAAGCTGATGTAGTTCTTGAATCTTAAAGCATAAAAATCGTCTTTTGTGTTGTGGACATTTCTTGTGCTAATAAGGATGTGTAAAAAGTTCATAAAAGTTGAAAATGTTTGGATTTATTTACAGAGAACATGTTGGTTTAGCGAGTAGGTATATAAATATACGGTGTAGTGTAAGGTGGAGCACTTTTAAATTGCTTGCATACACTTAAAATAGTAGATAGAAAAGCTAGCAAAAAAACTTCAAGCCGTAGTTTATTGTGTTTGTTTGAAAAGAGTTATAGTTATGATTTATGATTTTGTTGGCAGATTCAGTATAATATAAACAGAGTTTGTTTTGCTTTCATGTTGCAGCTTGAATAAAATCACTTCCCTTGGAGAGTTCCAGTACTGCAGAAATTTAGTCGAGCTGTACGTTCGGCGGAATGAAATTAGAGACCTGTCTGAATTGTGCTATTTACAAGAATTACCTAGACTTCGAAAACTTCTGCTCTCGGAGAACCCATGTGTGGATTCCGCTGGACCGCAGTGAGTAAACTTAAACTTGGCGTGTGAGATACAATCTCGTATGCTACGACTTAATCAATGAGCTGTCAACGTATTAATTGAATTCAGTATTCCACACCATACCACCATGACTCTAATACCATTCTTTAAACCACTTACATTTCAGATATCGTGCTACTGTGTTAAGGTGCTTACCAAACTTGGAACTGTTAGATAACACTCAAGTAACACCAGATGAAATTGAAAATGCAATGCGATCAGGACTTATTTTAGAGCATCCTCTTAATCGGAGGGTAATAGTACCATTAGTACGTGGAAATACTCATTGCTCACCTTTGATGTGTTCTGGAAGCAATAAAAAGCATTAAAAGTGTTTGTAATTTCTGTAGTCCAATGGGGAACGTATCTCACCAGAACCGATGTACTACGGAAATGAAAGTCCGCCACCGCAAAGCGGCCGAAGACAATCTTCACAGTATGACTATGAGGAAGATGCAAGCTCTTACCGTAACGCAAATAATAGCTCAACAAACTCTCCTCCTGTGGATTACTATTATCAAAATGTAAGTGAAGATGATTATGATGTGTTACTTAAGATTTCTTTTTTCTTTGCACGAGACCTTCTTTCTCAAGAGACTAACTAACCAAGAACTTGTATTCATTCATTTGTTTATTTGTATGGATCTAACTTTAATTTTAATTTAATATAACGGTGTATTGGGTTTAACACTATTAACAAAAGGGGGAGAGGGAAGAGAGAAAATCGCCTGATCTTACTGTTCCTACAAGTAACAATGTATCGCCTGTAACTACAAATGGTAATCATCGTCCAGTCAATATGCCAAGTATGCCTGTGGGTTCATTAACAGATGATCGAGGTGGATCGCCTACTAATAATAATGGAGAGGTGAACACGGTGAGAAAATTAAATATTTAACTCATTAACCCACATGTATTATGCACACAGAAGTCTAATTTAGAGAGACAGCTAATTTGTCTTGCCTAGAAATGTAGAAATCCATGCATGGTGAGTAAAACTGTGTTCTGCCTTGTTCGTTGTATGTTTCATGGCATCTTAGAATGAAATATAGGGAGAAAGAATGAATCATGCAAAATTCATTGTAGCGCGTAGTAAGTTAGTTTTACTGAATGACTCATGCCATTTTTTATATACACCAACTCACACATAATGTTAATTTTCTCAAATCGTTACACTGACATTGAATTAACAATGTATGGATATAATTACTATAGAATCGACTAAATGAGCTCACTGCATTTAACAGCATTTTGTTTGTGTCATAATATAATGACCATGGTACACTGGCAGGAAGTTGTGTAGGTGTATATGCGCTTTGTAAATGTCAACTTACTGAAATCTACACTTTAAGGGCAACAATATACAGTATGTATGTAGGCAGACTCCCACAATCCGTATAGCGTCATAAATAGGTACACATTATAGTTTATACACATTACTTTTGTTTTTGAATGCTGTTTGCTGTATGTGTTATGTGTATCGTATTACATCAGTTGCATGTTAAATAACGTGTCTGTTACTTAGTAGTGCAGATTTCGTTACAGTTATTTATTATAGGAGTCGTTAGTTATCTCATCTTTGTCTCTTGTAAGGGTTTGGGTGCACAATGAAATAACATGAGTGTTGTCTAAGCAGAAATGTAACTGTTGTGTTTTTGAATTACTAGCAGAGGAGAGTCAGTCACTCTCCTGAATATTATCAGAGAAACGAAAGAGAATTAAATGGCTCGTCGAGACGTGCAAGTGCTGATTATGCTTCAGACGGAAGTCGTAATTACCCTGATTCCTGTTACGACGATTTGTCACCCCCACATCAAACACAAAGATCGTCTGTTGCAAATATTCCAATGGTGATACCTGCTTCTCGGATGAGCAACTCCTCACAAGCGCGAAATAAACCTCGAACGAAGGTAAAAGTACTGTGGCCAATGACTAACTTGCAAAAAACCAATGTATTTAGTAGCTTTGGCTCATGTTTAATTTATTATACGTTGTCTTTTGTTGTTACAGTCAAACCTCCTCTCAGCTGTACTTTGTCTTATTCCTGAATTGGACTGGGCAAGTTTAGAAGTGGTTGAATTAGCAGTTCGTAGAAGAATGGATGAGCTTTTATCAGATTAATTTTTGCTGACGACTTAGACTTACCCTTACTCACACTTGATTCTCATTACACTGTAACATCGCTTAAACCAAAACTACTATTGTATTTAACCAAATTGTAAGTGAAAAATGTTTGACGAATATTTAAAATATCAACGTTTTAGCAGATATACCTAATGGCTTTACTGAATTTACCCATTATTGCGTATAGGATATTGTGAAACAATATATAAAACACTACTTAGGCGAATACTATATTATATAGGTCATAGGTAAAGGTACAACTTTCCATAAAATAATAACTGCAGAGGTACGTAACGAAAAGGATTTTGCGAGGTTGTGTGTGAAGTAATTTTAGTTTGAAAACATTTTTTAATATTCCTGCGGTTATCGTTTAATGGAGTAAAATGGACTACTTCATGTAAAATGTAAGAATACGTTTAGAACGGTTTTGTTTCGTAGACAATGAAGAACTTAACTACCTCAATCTAATAAATTAAATATATCATTTTTATACTATTTAGCATACTGTTTTAAACCTTATTATGAAAATTTAATCTAAAATACATAAAATGTTTTAAAAAGTCAATTTTATTTAAAAAAAGATTTCAGTTTCTGTTACATATGACTACTTTTACTATTACTGTTTATGATCTATCATCATTTCAAAAAGTAAAAATATGTTTGTGTGATAATTTAGCGTAAGTTTGTGTGAATAGTTACTAATCAAAACTAATCACACTTAAAAATGTTGTTATTGTACACACATACTTCAGCGAATTCATTCAGACTTGGATCAAATTGATAATAACTAAAAGTAAAAATGAATAAAGAGTACAATCATAGAATCACAGAAATTGTATACATCCAAAGTTTCCATTATTTAAAGACTTGAGTTAAATGTTGTAGCTCAAAGTTTTGCAGGGGACATAATTCTTTGCTTCACACTCTGCTAGCATCACTTTGCTACATTGATTCAGGAGACAACATACATGAGTGGACGGTACTTCCTTGCTTCCATATCTATACAAATTAAATATTTAAATATTTTTTGGCATATTGACACAACGGTACGTAGAGCAAGCGTGAAATTTTTTAGTGTATTTATTCATCTTACGCGAAACCGTCCCGATCTATGCACGAGGACATTGCACCAAAATCATACACTTCATTGTAATTCCCAGTTTGTCCTAAAACAGACAATTTAATGAGTTAATTTTACATAGGTATGAGAATAGAATTTTTAACATTATTAATTACTGTGCATGTCACAATTTACCTTGGCATTTCCCATAGAAAGCAAATGGTCTTCCTGCAGCCTGGTAATATATTTGATCTCTAGCGCAGTCTGAAAATTAATTGGCACCAATTAATAATAATTTAATTACATGTACACATAGGTAGGTTTCAGTTTGTATTAACAATATCGTTCAGTATACAGAGCTCATGCAAACTTACTGCAATCAATGTCTTCGTTGTTTCCTATTTTGAAGAAGTCCAATATTCGATCTCCGTTTTTGTGAGAGCATGTGTATCTGCATTGAAATAGTATTTTGTTAATACGAGTCTTCCTCGTCGTTTTATTATGTACATTACATACCTACATACTTTTATCGATTGCTAAATTGCCATTAGCCTTATTATTTCCATTCACGAAGGATTAGATTGCTAAGATATAATAGAAGCATCATTTGTGTAAATTATTTGATTATTATGCTAGCATGGTTTACTAACGTCGTTCCATCGTTCTGCACCGGAGCAAAACTTCCATCGTAATCGCAAGTAACTGCCCGCATTTGCACAATCGTGCCATGTATATCTCCTTCCTTTTGCAGTTTCAACTTTGCTGCCATTTCACTGTCGCAAAACCTTAAGTAATTGTCTGTCGTTTCCGGGTGAGTTAGGTTGGTATTGTAGCATGGTAAGAGGTTCCATTGATTCCTAGGGAGAACGGCTCCAGTCATCCTTCCTGTTTTCGGTTCGACACACCAACAAGTTCCCGTTTCTATGTCACACTGAACTGGCTCATAGTTTCCATCACTGGTGCAATGCAAGGTAGCAATATTTTGACCACCGTTTTTACTCCGGAGGTCGCTTACTTTTCGGCTGCAAGCTGAAAACAAATAAATAATGGTTATTTATTGGTGACATTAGTCGGTCGCATCAATACACAAGCAGTTCATATTGCATGTGCATTTGAGAATGAAATAACGTGGGTAGAATTTATTACCGCATGTTTGGTTTTCTGCTTTCGCCCACCATTCTCGCCCGAAAACTCTCTTGCCCTCCCTTGACACGCAAAAACATTCTCCGTCGTAAGTTCCAGGAATTCCTTTGCATTGCTTAGGGGCATAGCCGTCGTCATCGCAAACAGGATCCCAATGATACTCACCGTACATGTGTAGGAATTTTTTATAGGGGCATTCTACTTTCGGATCCGTAGGCGGACTATGTACGGGACAGTCAGAAGTGTCAGTGGGATCTTCAGGGTTACATATTGATGAGTGGGTTCGTTGTTTGCATGTTTTTCTCCCATTAAGGTCAAAGCCACACTCGAAGCCTGGAGGGCATTCATTCATAATTACAGGACAAATTAAGTCTTTGCAGTCTGCATCATACTCAGGCGCTTTTTCCCCTGGCTCTTTGCACAATGGCCTCTTTAACTCTTTATCTGCTCCCAAAGGCTCTAGTATTTTAAAAATGGATTAAAAACGAATGAACTTTTTTACATAGAATGACATTATCATATATTTGGCGAAACTCTACAGTAATTTAGTATGATATAAATTATGGTAAGAAAGAGTGATTTGTACCAGCACTAATGAATTTAGCGCACCCTGGACAACAATTGCATAGAGTTAAATGCGGCATAAAAAACGTTCCTTCCGGACAATCTTTTTGATTTGTTATGTCAGTCAAACATTTTACACGAGAGCAAGAACCAGGATCACTTCCTTCGAAAAATTTCTTCAACACATCAGGACACAATACATTTTGCGAGTTACTTACACTAATTATGCTAACAAGAACAATTAAGTTTAAAAATACACACGTTTCTAACTTTGTTTTCCTTAAACCTAACATGATTCAAAATTAAGTGTAAAGTACCACTCCCTATATAGCAACATTCGCAGTTAAACTGTGACTACAAATGGAGAAGTCGTCACTAAATTAAAATGAATGATGTAGGCTGATAATAATTTATCTTTTGAAGGTTTATGATAACGATATTTTTATGGACATCATTTGCGCAATTACTGTTTCCCAAATTGTTTCCAGCACGATAAGATATCATAATAGGTCCATGGCGGCTGTAATTCATGGGGTATTCTAGATACAATGAGTTTGCACACTTCACTACTATCATGTGGGTGTAATGTAATTATATTATTAGATACGTCAGCTCGTTCAGTGCGATATAAATCGAGTGAAAAGAAAGTGCAATACACTACAGAAATATGCAGTAGGTGAAATGCAATGACGTAAAGTATGTTCGCTTGTATGTGGGTAGAATTAAGTTGACACTAGTGGAAAACCTAAAAGCATTGTTAGTACATTCAACGGAATGAGAACCCTTTTGTTTCTTAGGGTAATTTGGTTCAAGAAAGTTACAGTAGAAATATTCACAATTTATTAACCCCTTTGAAGTAATTTATTCTGAAATTTTTACGCTGTATTAATATCGATAGATTACCTAATGAAGCCTATGATATACGTTATAAAATATGCCTGTATTAATATATAATTGTATGTACATGATATTTATTATTCAGTAGTATAGGTAGGCACATTAAAAATATGTAGGCATGCCTAATAAATAGCATGAAAAAATTATCACAATTCACAAAATGGGTAGCTACTAATACACAAGATGTTGGATGGGCACAATGGGCAGTTACTGTTAAAACAGATAAAATTTGTTGACTACATTATGTTTGTATTTTCGCACAAGGTTTGATATCTAAGTTTATGCAAGCTTCTTTCAATGGAGCTTGAATGCAATCATCTTTAAGACAGCAATCGTATATTTTTTCAACTTCTTCACCAAAGAAATACCCATCTTTGTCCACACATTGTACATAGTCTGCTCTCGACTCTGATGTTGTATCATAATTTCCAGATTTCTTTTCACATCTTAATGCAAATGGTTTTCCTTCTTCTCTCGCAAGTACGTTGTCTCGTGCGCATTCTAATAAGATTGATCAAACAAAACCAATTATGTGCCTGTATTAGCAATAAGTGTTTTTGTAGTAATAATTCAAAAAATGTATTGTTTCATTAAAATCCGGAAACACTTACGACAGGTCATATCTTTCATGACACCTTGGAGCTCAAAATAATCAGCTATTTGTGCACCGTTCTTAAAGACACAATTGTCTCGATTTCCTTTGGACTGTTTGGGTGCAAAGCTCCCGTCATAATCGCATATATTTGTGTCACCGGCGGATATTTCTTTGAGTCCATGTAATGAAGCTTCTATTTTTAGTTTTTTCCATGCAGCCCAAGTACTTTCACACTGTCGCAAATAATGACCATCGTCACCCCAGTATGTTCTGTTGTAGCATGGTAGATTTTTCCATTGATTTTCCGGAACAATTGAGCCTGTTATTTTTCCTGTTTTAATGTCAACACAATAGCAAAGACCAGAATCCATGTCACATTGCAATGGCTCGAAATTCCCTTCAGAAGTACAATGAAGTGTAGAAATCTGCGATTCGTCCTGTCGTAACTGGTATACTTTTCTACTGCAAGCTGCAATTAGAATTAGTTACTAATTGAGTAATTAGTGCAGGACATGATTGACATAAATATTTGCATATTTATCTACATATTAAATTCCGACACACGTGTACATACCACAAGTCATGTTATCAGCTTTGCTGGTATACTCCCTCCCGAAAATTCTTTGGCCCATTTCATTAACACAAAAACAAGTTCCATCGTAAAATGCTCCTTTGCATTGCTTCGGTGAATAACTTCCATCCGAATCGCATACGGGTTGCCAATGAAGTTGACCGCTTGCATAAAGTGAACGCTTATACTCACATTCATTAGCTGGAACTGTTGGAGGAATGGTACACACTCTCTTGTTTCCACCTTGGCACCCAAGTCCCTTTCGGCAAACATTCATTTTTATCGGGCAAATTGAGCCTTGGCAATCCTCTAGACTCACTTCGGGAGGTTTGGGTGATGGATCGCAGCTTTCATTGTAATCTGGAATAGTATAAAGATTCCAATATCTCAATATCTGGTGTAATAATGTTATTCCTCGTTGCAGTGTGTAAAGACTTAACAATGCATTGTGTCAATTAAGGTGAAACAACTAACTGACTTACCTATGTAAATTGCACAGCCGGGGCAACATCCGCACATTAAAAGCTTTTCTTCATACTGGCTACCTTTCGGACAACTGTTTTCGGTTATTCCTACACATTTGATTCTTTCACAGAAATCCTGTTTCAGATCGCTTGTAGAATTTCGGAGTTTACACAGAGGCGCTGGACATGAGATCGCACTGCACTCTACTTGCCCGTTTACTGGAAAATTACCAACTAAAACTAAAATACCTAAGAGCCATGAGCCACAAAATACAAATGTCAACAGTGTTTTCAGTCTCCTCATTTTCACCCTCTCTTTAATTTTATGCACACTTGTAATGTTCTTTAATACTAACTTACTAATACTCATTTCATTTTGAAGGTAGAAATATTAATTCAGAGAGTTCTGACACTCCTTTCTCCTATGTACAACAGTCACTCTACACATAATACGCATCAAAATATACTTGAAAATGATTCGCTGAGAAATGCTGAACAAAATGACTGATGCATTAATTGTATCGTTATCTCGTTGGTGCAAGATAAAATTAATGATAACAATATCGTAAAAAACAAGGACGCACGTCACACTTTATCCCCGAAAGGATGCAGCGTTAATATGATAATACATTTAATATTATGATGCTAATTTGGTGCTTTGCTTACGTATGATCGTATGAATAAATCAATCGTGGAATAATGGCAAGTTGTCACACATCTTTCTATTATTCACCCACGACCAGTCTGAAGCAATAACCATGCACAACAGTTTTATGGAAGCCTTGAAAATTGCGTTTTATGTATGTAAAATGAAATCATAGAATAAACCCTAGACTTATATGTATTTATGAGGTAAAAGAATAAATGCAGCACTTTCTGAACACGAATTAATTAAGTATAGGTGCTGTATAACATGTTGAAATGATTATAAAACGCCTAGTCAATAAAATGTATTCTGTTAAAACAACATTGACCTTCAAACAATTTAATGCTACTGTGTACTAACACCTAGCTAACTAAAACCGTGGGAATTGCAGATTTTATTCCCAATTTTTTGTTTCTTATTGTGTCAAGAGTCAACACTGGCACAACTTATATGTGTAGGTATTCTAGGAATATATTATGTGCGTATGCAAAGGAGCGTTTCATATGTGGATACTTAACTACGTTGTGAATGTAAAGAATATTACATATGAGGCCTACCTTTGTAAGTGTGCTCTCATTGCATTGTTATTTGTTGTGTTTGTTGTGCACAAAGCATCTACTGACTGGTAATAATGATAAAAGTATAGAGCCATGTATGTGCATGTGTTTCTATTCTAATGTTATAAAGTGATGCTGCTATGATTTGATGTGTAGAAAGGCATGAAGTGTCCCATGACGTAAAAAATTCAGTTATTTACAGACTGTAGTAAAAATCGTCATTTCATTACATTAACCAGGTTCTCCTTCGTTCCACACTGCCGTCAACGTGAAACTAATCTTAGATCTTAAAACCGTATTGTAGTATCTACGTACATTGCTATTACGATGAGACTTTTTCTCTCTGCTCGTATGTGTCTTGTCTGTGTGTCTCATTACAGTCTCACGAAACGTAATGTACATTTTTGTTTTGCAAGGACTCATCTCAGTGATCTCGAAGGGTTATGTTGTGTGCATTCATTGTTCCGTGTCAATTAGTATTTACTGGAAGTGGGGAAGCGTATACATAAGGAAAATATGAAAAGGTCAATGTGATTGCCACGCAGTGATTATGGGTCTGATTAAAACTACTTTCTTTTCTTTGCCATTTTCTTTAACAAACCTAAGCTAAAGCTAAATAATAAAGCACTATTATTTTTTAGTGCTTGTTTTCTGGTTAATTGGATCTAGTGTGCCTACATCTGTATGCGAACACTGAAATAAAGACACAATGTATAGATCCAGTTAAAAAACTAAACACATCATTGCGGTGTATACAGTATTATTATTCTTCATCCTGAAGTCTTATCCAACATTATTGTACAATTTTCTGTTTTACGATGTTATTATTACATTCTATTAAGTAGTGCATTGAACTACAATGGTATAGCATCAAACATGAGATCATTTGTAATGCTAAGTAAAGGTAAAATTGATAAATGCATCTGACTTCGTATAATTTCTATATTCTATAGCAATAATCTAAACAGTAAAACTGGCGCAAGCTAAAGGTTCAAAAATAGTAGACTCAGAGAAAATATACACAATGTACAATGTATAATTTGTGTAGTATCTCACTGAATTCTAATTTACTTAAGAATCTTGCAGACATTAATGATACGCTCTATTTTATGTACACTTATTCCAAAATTCAGTTTGTATGCAAATTAGATTTTCATTTCATTCATGAGATTCTGGGATTTCTTCTCCGTTAAAGGTAAGAGAATAGAGCATTGGTTGTCTTTTGATGCCCGTACACAAGGCATGGAGTGTGGCTGGACAATTCGAGGCTTGGAAGTGTGTTTTGGTTCCACCATCCACAAATTCACTCTACGAACAAATAAATTAATATTGTATAAGAGTTCATACGAAAAAAGAGCAAGAGCAGTAGGTTATTAATAAATATTTTACTTACAAACAAGTAAACGTGCATAAAGTAAATGCACAGGTGTATGCATGCTTAGATAATGTGCAAGTGTGCATTATTTGACATATAAGTGCTGTATTTACCTCTGTGTCAACTTTTTCTCCATTAACCCAGATATCAAGACTATCCTTTTCTATAAAAAATAGTTCATGAAATATTTAATGTTACTATCACTGGATCAATAAACTAGAGTGAAGTCTCTCTAGATCAAACTACATAGAAATGTTTACTACACATGTAGCGATAACACTAAGATACAAATAAAATTAAATAAAAATTGTGAAATATTATTTAAGTAGATTGTGTAAGCAATTCTAGTAATAATCTAAAAGAGGCATTCTCAATTACCCAAAACTACTCTGAGATCTGTTCCATCGACAGTAGTAATAGTCCAAGTTTTTAGAATTTTGGATTGTCTTTCAATGAACTGCTTAAATGGTTTTCCATCAACTTCTAAAGCGTATCTATAGGCAAATATCCCAACAGGATCTACACGAATGCGGCATTTGTTGGGACCCACTGCGAAATCTTCATGACCCACCAATTTGAACATCCAATCCTTCTTGAGAATATCCTGAGCATGAAAATAATACACTTCTGTTATTTATCGTATCATGCGTGATATTAGTAAAACAAAGAAAATATTGAGATGTGTACAAAGTGTTTCGACATCAAACTAGTAATCAACTCTAAGCATCCAAGTAGTACATACATCAAATGCGTTTGCCATGATGAATAAAGTTATAATAACAATAACTATATTACCTTTCCATTTACTCGAATGATTCTTTTCCCTGTCGTAGTCCCATGCTCGAATTCTATGCAGAACAGTCCTGTGTTAAGAGGAACTTCCCACATGGCTACGCGATCCGAGCTCATAGATTTGTCAATATTCATGTTTCTGCAGTCACGTTTTCTAATTGAGCTGCGTACAAAACAAAACAATAATAAAACTAGTATACATACATATCAATTTAATTAATTACATTCTATTAGAAAAACAAATTATAATGTATGTGTGTTAGTATAATTTGCTACGCAAGATAACTTTTTGCTCTGTTTACCTTGTCCTGAGCTAAACAAAGGAACTACTAAGCTAATATGGAGCACAAAATCAGCAACAATTTTTTATGCGACCTATTTCAAGCAGAAAGAGATGTAATATAAGTTGAACAACTCATATTTCACGAATATTACTGTATCAAGTGAAACTGTTTTGGTTCTATGTAAACTGTACCTATGTTTATAAAAAGCTATTAGAGAAATTTTTTAAGAGTATACCTATACAGACTGTTTGATCAATAAAATCAATTGAATTCATGCGACTGAATTATAAACACGAATAATTTGAATAAATCAGAGCAGAGATGCGTTAATTTACAAGTGAAGTTGTTCAGCCAGTCTGCTCTAGTTTTGAAATGTTAAGAGTTCATCTAAATAAAATGTGTCTCTCCTTTAGAGAAAGCAGATTGCCCTGGGCTGTGCACATTGCTTGCTAAAACTAATGATTTTACAGTAAAGCACCCGTACGTGTATATACATACTACATTCGTAGAAACCGAAGCAATTATGTGTATGGAATTATCCGAAAAAGGCACGGCGACCCAAAAACGGCTCTTCTCTCGTAGTAAAGAATATGAAATGAATGTATGAGAGTGTATATGAAAATAGGGGGAAATATTGATTGCTGGTTTAACAACAGTCCCATGTTGACAAAATTCCACTCATGCATGGTATTATACTCAACGTACACCCCTGCACAACTTATACACAATGGTCCCCGGGCGCTCCGTTGTTGTTTAGTACATATGTGGTCACAATCGTCTAAATAGAACTATTCACCTGGAATAAAGTTACTGTTTCTCACATACCTTTCCTTGTCCAGACTATGTATACTTTCTCTTCTTAATTTAATGCACCTTTCCTTTATAGCATCAAATTCGAGACAAATTCATGGCTTTTCCTTTTTCTGTCAGTCATTCTAGAGAAAGTTAGGCAAATAAACTTTCTTTCTTAACTCGTGTACTTTGTCAATGCAAAATTGTTATTAAGATAATGTATTTTTGTCGTAAATCCAGGCCAAGAACGTCTAGTAAAATCTCTAATGCATATCATATGAATAAATAATTTGTAAGGAAATATTTTAGGTGTAAATTTTTACGTGATAAATTGAAATTATGGCAGTATTTTTTACTAAGTAGGGAGTTGGATTATAAATTATATTTGAATGTATGATTTTTGTTTATCAATTTATAACATAGATACAGTCTTCCTTCTACATTTCAAATTATTGTATATATCTTATAGACATGTCTAAATCATTTACTAGAAAGATACCCAGTTATAAGTGCTTTAATGACTGAATGAATAATGAGTTAATTCTAATTGCCTGTTGTTGCACGAGAACTTCGAAGAGAAAGGCGTTATTTGAGTTAAGTAATTGACATTGCAAATATGTCTGTCTTATAGGACATGAAAAACAAGGCAAACTCTTGCAAAGCCAATCCTGAAAAGCTATTATTAGTAAAAGTGAAGTTTACATAAATATAAGAGCAAATAAAAAGACATAGACAATAGACACCAACCAACCAGAAACTGTAGATCGATATTTCACTTGTGCTTAACTTAATTTTTGTAACCAACAGTATCCTAAGAGTGTCCCATTAACAAATTGGGAATATTTATCTGTAGTACTTACCTATATCTCTGTATAGAAAAGTTTTATATCTTATACCTAGGTATGTATCACAGACATGTGGTGTTGCATATCAAGTAGGTATGTCTTGAGCTTATTTCTAGCATACTATCCTATAATGTATACAGATATTGATATATTGATTGTAATTGTATTTAGAAGAAGCTTTTTCGCCAGTTAGTTGTGTACACTATAGAAATATATCATGTTAGGCGAATTTAATGGATGAAATCAACAAACTCATTGATTTATTTATTTCGTTATTTTATTCTTGATTATTTAACATATTTGCCACATCATTGAATTGTACTGCTATACACTCAAATCAAATACATAAGACATGGAAAGAATGTAATATGCTACTACCAGGTACATCGACTTGTGAAAAACAATTCCAAAGTAACTGAAAATAGCTGACAAGTACAAAATTTAGAAAAATCGATAATAAGGATCTCGTTAAAGTAAACATCGACGAATATTCTTCTGATTAGTTAGTTACTACAACATTAGTTATACACATTAGTTTTCAATTTATGATACTTGGATCCAAATATTGTGTGAACTACACTAGAATTTATTATATGCATAACTGCATTATTATTATTAAGTCAAATACTACCAATTATGTTATTCGTTTCGTTTTAGTTTTTAAGCCAAATTACAAATGCTTAGGATTTCATTTTTTTTATTGAGTATACACAAAACACGTGTGCATTCTGTATCCTTTCCATTGCTTAAATATTTCAAGTCAGTATTACCTTTTTAGCTATAGGTGATAAATTAGTAGTTGGTACGTGTACATAGTACATATATATTACTATATACTACAGACTAATATAAATCATCCTATATCGTTTTCCTATCCGGATAACTTGGAATTGTCAGTAGCAAATCATATTATCATTCATCAGGTATTAGTAGATTCGGAAGTACTGATTAGTGTTTGAGTTTTGATTGTAGTATTCTTAAACCTTAGTTAGGTAAGTTAAGTATCCTTAAATCTTAAGTAAATAGTTCGCGACTTTAATTAAAAATTAGTTGTAAATATACCGACTTACATCTACATTGAATAAGTACTGAGGTAAATTACATACCGTGTCATATCTAAATAATATCATTCATACAATATGAGACAATCAGTCAATTGTGACAATCTTGTATCTTAGATTTCTGTTATGTAACCGATATGTTGACAAACTCGCAAATAATACACTTATACCTATACTATATACACAGACAGAACTTACGATTAAAGCTACCACTTTTAGTCTTGCACGTTAATAATTTTACATACGATTTACTATTTATATAACGGTTTGTGTTTTGTATTAAGGGTTTAATTAGATATGGAAATCATTTTATTAACTTTTCGATTAAAGCTTTTCATTAGATATTAATTAACACAGTCTTTCTTAATGTAGTGTAACAATCTGACAAATAAAGCGCAGTTAAGTTGCGGAAACAAAACCTTTCCATCGTAATTGTGTGTAGTATGTAAATATGCATTTTACGGATTCGCTCATGGATATAACAGTAGCACTGTTACTAGTTATTAATAGAGTTATTATTTATTAAGTTGTTATTGTATACACACATCTTATTTAGTCAGGTAGTATTTTAGTAAATAGTACCATGCACAGCTATGCATGATGCTACTTTATGTTTCCCCATGTAATAAATTCTATTTTTATTACACGAGCTTGGTAAATTTGAAGTGTTTTATTTTGTTTAGTTGAGTTTTGTATAAGAAGCTTCCTAAGAAATAATAACATGTTAAAATCTTGCATCCACTGGGCTTTCGTAAGAACATTTTTGGAAAAGTTGTGTGTGAAGAAGCTGTTAGTTCTACGATCAGCTCATGACGTTCCTTCTCTTCAGGTCATACACTTTCAAGTCAAAGTCATATCTGCAAAAAGAAAATTCAAGTACAGGTTGTGTAGAATCTTCAGGATTATCAGTATAGTAGTAGAACAACAAAACAGGAAGTAAATATATACGATGATAAAACATCAAATTTTTGATAACTAGAACTAGAGAGCTTCGGTGAATGCGTGCAAACTGCGTGCAAAAACACGTGCTGCAAGCAGTGATGCATTTAGAATTTATACAGTCAGCAGTTTCATACACATTCATTTTCAGTTGCATTCACTTCCAGAAAAAACCTAGCATAAAGAATAAAACTACAGCTTCTGTGCATTATTTGCTTGTTTAATTACAACTAACATAATATAACGCTTGTTGTATAGCAGAATAATAAATAAGTGAAACCAAACGAAAGAACTCCTAGCAATAAACATCCGTTCTATTCTATAGGTTGTTGAGGTAGGTACTAATTGCAAAATAACTAGTGCAGATGGGTAATTGGAATTTATTACTTTGCACTACTCGTTTACTGTGGTATTTAACAATGACTAGAACATCAATGCAGAAAAACAGAAGAGGATGTAGCCAAGATACATTTAGGAAACAACACCATTCAGATTCGGCCAACAGTGAAGTCAAGTTAAGAATTACCTCGCCTTGCGTTTTTCATTGAATTAACGATTACGACTACTATTTTCCACAGATTGTCTAATTGCATCGTACCTTCAATCGTCAAAAACACAGTGGAATTTCAATCAGTACTTTAGATATAGGCCAATCCACCCTCATGTATGATCATACAGTATCATCAATCACAGTGAGCATGTCAAGTTTTAACCCAAATAATATTTTCACTTACTGCAAAACTCTATCTGGAATCACCAAATGCTCCGTAGGAATTTCCAAGCATAAATCCGACAACGTGTTGATGAATTGAACTTTTCGGCTGAATTTTGAACTGTCAATACATAAAAATAATGTTTTAAATCGCTATTATTATAAAATTGTACAAAATGTACACAAGTAAACCTTAAGTAGGTACTTAAGAGAATTAAGCTTACCTAACAAAAGGTTTAGTCAAGGCCACAATCGTTTTTAGCCAAAAGGTAGGGTGAACTAGATACAATGCCTTGAGATTTTTACGCAGCCGTCGGTCGATTAGTTGGTAGCATCTTTTCAACCATGTAAATGTGGGCATGCAGCTTTTCGGAGTGGCTCCATGGAGGTACACAAGGATGTAATCTTCAACAATCAGTTCCTCCAATGTAGACAGCACATATCTTCAAAGATAGTAAATACATTTTAAAAGTGATAAAAATAATGTCATTTTAGTTTACATCATACAACTCAGTTTACATTTTCCTATGTATGTAGTAGTACATGAGAAAGCTTACAAGAAAAGATGATCCATAAGATAAGTATATTCCTTCCTACTACGGTCGGGAAGAAAGCACCCAGAAAATAGAATAATGGCAACTTTTTGTTCTACATCCAAATAACCTCCGTGACTCTGTTGAATTTAAAACAAACAAATGATATTGAAAATCTCCTTTCATGAAATAAATAAGATTGTAGGTACAGAACTGAATTTTAGTAATACTATGTGCAAATTGTATATAGACTCACTAATACTCTCCGGTAAGGCTGAATTGCCTTTAGGTCTATCTGAATATCATTAGGACCGACTTTGAAAGATTTCCAACGACGGGAGTCTTCCATCTCTTCTTCAGCCGTCAGTTCAGGGATTCTTTCATTGGGGGATGCGGCGATGGATTCTAATTCTGTAGCATAAGTCAATTCCACATGTTTACACACGTTGCAAATATTTTACCTTATTTATAACCGTTACGTATGCATTTTATAGTTCATACGACATAAGTACAATGATATTGTTAGAGTTGAACTTTCTTACGTTCCATTATGGACTCTTCCATATCATCAGGAGTGTCAATATCTAATGTAATATCTTCGTCATCGTCCCCATTCTCAGTTTTCATTGTATCATCATCATCCCGCAATGTGTTAATGATAGAATGAAAAACATCAGATTCAGTGGCATCCGTTGCTTGAGAACTGTCGTCTAGTTCGGCGGAAACAACACTTAAGATTTTGTCGTCCACGCTGATTTTCTTTTTATGAACTTTTTGGCTTTTTACTGAAAGAGTGTCACAAGTATAAACTTTATTGTAATTTCAATTTGCAGTTTTGATTGATAATAATACTAGATATTTTAATTTACTTGTCTCATTTTGATCTTAGAAGAAATGTACAAATAGATCGATTCACACCAAAATACAGTATTAAACCTATGTGTAGTATTTGTAGTAATAAATAAATAAACATAAAAAGCAAACTGAAAATAATGCATCGACAAACCTCCATCCTCATTGGAAATATCACCTGAAGCATCAGAACTGCTTCGATGTTTATCAAATTCACTTTCATTCTCAAATTCCAAACTAGGTTCACCGTCTCCAAGATCCTCTGAGAAATTAAGTGGAGCTCTAATTCTTTTGAGTGTACCATTGGGGTTAGGATTTTTGCTTTCAACGAACAGGCCTTCAATGTATCTGTCATCTCCAGTGCCTTTGCCTTTGAAACTAAATCTTTTGGAATCTCTGCGTACTAGAACAATTCCAGACGACTTATCATCCTTGCTCGTATCCTCATCTTCCCAGTCAATATCATCACCAACACCCAGATCATCCAGACTTTCCAAACTGGATCGTTTTGTTGGGGATTCAGAAGCACCATCGCTACCTTGGCTTATGTCGTGTTCTTGATCATTCTTTTTCCTTAGGGCGACTCTTCTTCTAAAGGAATTATTTAAGAGGGCTCCTCTAGGGAAACCATTGGAATCAGAATACTCATCTCTGACAGGCACCATTTTTTTATCCATGTTTGCAGAAGATTTGCTGACACCATTATGTCCAAAACTACTGCTGCTGGCATTGCTTAGATTGTCATCTTCGGAAGCATCAGAATGAAATCCGTTTGACATGCTGGAACTCTTTGAATCTGATTTGAGCAAACCACTCTTTTCTGAAGTAGAATCCATTATTAAAGGCACATTGAGTTTGTTTGACTTGTCTGTATTAACTTGATTGTGGTGACTAACTACTTTGTCGTTCGGAATGTAGGGTAAGCTCGGATCGTTGAGACTCCATGAAAGAGCTGCAATAACATTCGGATCGATGACTTTCTCCAAATGCTCTTTATTTGCAATTATCTCTTCCATTTCTGTGGCACTTAAAATATCTTTGAGTTCTCCGCTCAGGCAGTAAATATTATTAAAGTTACTAGATTCGTAGACAGAATACAATTTATCAAGTGTTTGCTGGGGCAGGAAATAATTCGACATGGATTCTTCACTATTTTCAAGTCCTGAGAAGGATTCCGAATTCTTACGAAGCCCCATTAAATTCGGTGCGTTTTCGTCTACAATGGCATCTATGTCTAAATTTAAACTGGGACTATCTATAGATTCATCATCAAACTCCAGTAGCCCATTTGGAGAATTAAGTTGTTGGAACCTCGATATTCCATTCAAGTCCGGATTAAATGTTACATGTTCATTATTATTAGACTGACCAGAATTAACACTTTTTAACTTATTCAGCTGAGCCATTTTATTCCTACAGCCAGCACAAGGTCCGGAAGACGAAGCACTTAATTCACAAGATTTACAGCCAGGAGTAGGCTTCTTCATGTTGAACGGACTTCCTGGAGGTGTAACACCATTTTCCTCATCCTCATCATATGTGGCTAGCATAGCTTCGAACTTATCTAGTTCCTGAACAGCCTTCTCTGCAGCTACCGTTTCCAGTTGTTTCTGCACTTTTCGTCGAAACGAAGTCTGCCGTGACATAACCGTCTCGTGACTTAGAGGCATAAAAAAATCTTCGATGTAGTCATCAAGCTCATCGGAAGCTTCTTGAATCAAACTTGGCTCGCCACTACTTTGAAAAGACTCCGTGGGATTGTCAGGAGGGTCGTCATCCAACTCAAAGTGAATCTCAGGAATTGTTAAAGTGCTAACAGTTTCTTCCGCACTTTTCGTTTCTTCGTCTATTTCAAGGAAAACAGCACCATAACATGCAATTCAAGCAAAATAAACAAAAATGCAACAAATTATAAATGTGTCTCAAACAAAAAATAGTAGCTACAGTGCAACCGCTTTACTTACAATACAACTATTCTATTGCTCTCATTCCTGACACTTATAGATCAAAATGGTTTTTTTTCACGCGAGCGTTTTGTTCGCATGCATAAGAAATTGTTTTTACTACCGCAGTTGTAGATGCTAACGATTTAATTAATCTAATAAATGCTGAATACTAATTGCTCATTAGCATATGGGTTCGATAAGATTTTCAAAATCAGGATATAAAGCAGTTACAAACTTCCTGTATACTTTCCCCTTATGATTTATTAGTGTCTGTACTAGGTACCTATAAGTGTACACGCTTATTATAATATTGTCCATGAATGCATTCTTTGCATTCGCATTCATTGTGAATAGCAAAGTACATCGTACATGGTAATCCCACCCTTATAGCTTTTCACTAAACCTGCCCTTTGCAAACAATGAACTATGAATTGCAAAAACAGAGTCGCCCTTTGCTAGCCAAAAAATGTCAATTCTCAACTTATTATTCCCCTTACATACAATATTACCTCACAATGCAATCATGTACTTCATTCCTTATAAGAAATCACAATCGTACTCTCGCACCCATTGTTTGAGTATCAATTATGAAGGAATATTTATCAGATACATGATCATTTATATTTAAATTGCATGTATATTACTTGTATTATCTTTTAACTGCATATTGTTGTATACTGAATCAGCACATAAAACAAGACAGGACAAAATGACATATGCGAGATTGTGACATTAGTCCTAACACGGAGAATGACTCATAGTTGCAAAAAACATGTATGCATACACATATTGTACACTCAGAAGATTGCAAAAGGATTACACAGGTAGACACTTTCATTCTGTTCACTTCACCTTTTTTGGTCAGGCGTACGTCCCCATTGCGAAGGTTTAGATCCAACTGAGCCTGGTAAGAAGACACACTTGATTCGTCCTCGCTTATTGCACCTGAAATAGATTGTAAAAGCACATTTATTTATTTATCTTGCTTAAATAGAATTAGCAAATACACCAGGCACACTATAATGTAAATATAGATGAATATAAGGGTATAAAACAAACATACTGATGTACATTCCCTCTCTGGCAGTTGTATTTGTCAATATTGCATGAATCGTTCATTTACAGAGTTTGTGTAAATTATTCTACGTTGGAATAATCTGCTACACTGAATTGACTAAATGCCTGTGCATTGTACACGTTTATACAAAGCAGAGTTAGTCTCTGGAGATAGATTTCGAACGGAAATTGCCGAAGATAAGCGTACAACCTAAGGCACGGTGGTAAGGAAGCATTAATAGTAAATTGCAAATAACAATAAATGAAGGCAGGAACAAAGTATTCACTCAGTGCTTACAGAACACACAATTACAACCAAACACCTTTATTTTATACTCTTCTCTCCGTCTTGGTCTAACTCATACTGTTCAAGATTTACAGTGAGGTTGGTGAGGATGAGAAAAGTGGAATTGAGTTTGGTAAGAAAGTGATGGGAATGAGAATTGAAGACAAGAGGAGATAGAGATAGGCCACGTAAGTAGACAACAGAAACACAAAACTTCAGACGTGTAGTATAAGATCTTCGTTACAATGGCAGGATGTTTTAATCCACTATAATACATTATTACTTTATTACCATTACCTACCGCTATACTTGTGCTGTCTATTGTAAACCATTGCATTATTATTGTGGAGCTATGAGCTATAGGACGATAAAGAGCATGCAAAGAGAATAAAGTAGCAGAAATTGTGCCTTTGGCTCTATACAAACACATACATTATTGTGCTTTTTAATGCGTACACAACCATACTACATTCTACTAGCTACTTTGTTAAGTGCATTAATGGTTTTGTGTATACATACCTACTTAGCCTACAGATGCATACAAATAATATTTGTAACACAACAGATGAATAATCTGCGATCTGATAGTATCACAGATATCTGCATTTTATACACTACCTGTATAGCTAATACTAATGTGTAGCATAATGCAAAAGCTAAGGACTAGTTCACAAATATTAATTTCATTATCACGGTAGGGAAACCATTATATGATTGGGTTCGTGTCACGCAGTGAGTCGTGCAGGGCAAACCAACCAACTACTTAAGCTCTATTTAACGTAAGTATAATTGCTGTAGTGGTACATACATAACCATAGTATTAGCTATGTACTATTTCACCTTTGTAATATACTTCTTCAAGAAATCCTATCTGTATCCAATACTACTAAACTAAACTATTTGTAACACTTTTTCCATAACATGCGTCTATTCTATTGACGTGTAGGTATATTAGTAGAAGAGATCTCTACTACTGTGGATAAATAAGTAGATGCATCCTGAGATCGAAATGTTTATACAGCCGTGGTATACTTACACTGAAGACTACCTGTAAGTATTATAAATAGACATGTAATCGTAGAATCATTTCTTATTGAAAATAAATGGCACAGCGTACAAAAGCTAGGTTCAAATCTGTAGCCGCATCTGTTCCAGAAATGCCACTGTCACTCTGTGTAAAGCCACGATATTAAAGCAAAGCCCAGATTCAATTTGAACCCTCAGAGAAGGAATGCTGACATTCTATGAAACCAATATAATATTTAATGGTGTACCTATACGTGAAACACTGCGCTGCGGGAAACAAACAAAATCAATGATTTATATTCTATCTCATCCGCATCTGTAACACACTGCGCCTTTTCCAATTCTAAGAATTCAGTTGCATCAAAATAAATATTGGGTCTGGGAAGGTATTGTGCAAACTCATTTACATGTACCTCACAAACAAATATTGCGCAAGAAGATAGAAATGAATGACAATACAATTATTCCAAGTATGTAAATTGAAAACTATCGTGCGCAAATCTGTATGTGGTATGGTACAAGAATTTTGTGTTTAGGATTAATTATGCAAATGAGCATTAGAACATTACATACATGCATCATGTTCAGTAAAACTGAGGTTGTGAAACAACACAAAGTAAAGTGCTACTCATTGAATTGACACTCTTACTTTGAGTCGCTTTGAGTCAGCTATGCAAACGTCTTTTTAATCTGTCTGCCATTTTTGGCAGTAAGGTAAAACAACGGACTATAGGAAAATTGAGATGTGCACAGATAGCGTAGGTACAGAAGCATAGTAACATAAAAAACCGTAGACTGCAATAAAACCAGTTTTAGATACAGATACAATGTAACAGTATTATTATTGTTGTCACCTTAGTTGTTATTCCTAAAACTACATAGCATAATATTTATAAATAACACAGTATGAGTGTCCTGGTGTGTAAATACACGTATAATTTAATACAAGCTCACTGGTTTCAACAGTACATTATGTAGGTAGGACAATAAGTAGGTACTGTTAAAAACACAATTTAAAGATGAAATAAAATATTCGTTTACCTGGTTCTTCCTTTGGCATAAACTCAGCACCCCGAGTAATCTTCAATTGACTCGGACTTCTTGCGATGTCCACTAAGGGAATAAAAAACAATTCCAAACGATCACATCACGACTTTTGTACTTACAAACTACAAATACGAAATCGCAGCTACAATTTTTATCTACATTGCAACACACAATGCTATTTCCTCGCAAATCGATCGCAGTTTGATTTGAGATAAGAAATTTACATGCAGCAATAAAATAAATTTTGTTAGATTATTTTCATTGCACACACGAGATCATCACTCTCCCAACACTTTACACCAACAAAGACTCATACAAATGTTTCAAAGAACAGAAATCTTTGCATACCTATGTCTTATATCAAGACACTCCCTTATAGCATAAGTATGTGGTATATTGCAGCCAAGAATTTCTTGTGCAATGCAAAACTGCAATGAAAGAGTGACACAAACTTCCCTCTTACTCACCCAACTAATGACTAATGTATAAAGCCTTTGTTATTCAAAAGTAGTGTGTTCATTGTTGCTTTGTATTTTTAATACATAGTTACATACGCCGTTCGTAACACCAACAGTGTCATTAAGCACAAAGGAAAACGGAACTGTATCAAATAATGTTCAACACTCTTCTACACTACAATGGAAAAACGCACACTCTCAGGAAGGGTTGTTGTTTCACTACTTATATTTTTCTGTCGTTCTATTGTATGTAACACCAGCCCTATCATGGTGTCTCACAACTGCAATAGTAAGTAGCCTCACCTTTATGCTTTAGGCGTGTACTATTTATTTACTAACTGCACAAGTGCCTACTTACATATTAATACATGTGTCTATGTCCATTACTTAATCACAAATATAAACCAGAATGAACACATGCAACATTTTATGTTAATGGGAAAAATCAACTTTGCTTTACTTTACTACAAAATATACTTTATACCTTAAATATTGCGAATTCACAGAACAAAACAATGTAATTTTATTTTATGCGAATTTGTTGGCTCAAATTAGCACTTATGCTTAAACAGGCGTTCGTCTGTACATAGACAGCAACCAACAATAACTGAAACTAGCTAACAATGTTTTACCCTTCTAATAGCAAACTGCGAATGAATGCATATCGTGTACTTAACCTACCTAGCCCAGTTATCTGTTTCTTGCACACAGTTGGTTGTATAGCATTGTGCTAGAATCAGGGTTTTAGTGCATAAATCTGCAGTCTCAGCCTGCACTTTTTTGTGGGTTTCTAATTGAATTAACCGTGTATCGAGCATTCTATACAATCTGCATGGCAATGCCCATCTATTATTTATACCGTGCTATATCTCATTTTTCATATTGCAGAATTCTAAAGATACTTTACCTGTGTTGTGTTACTATGTCTGGCTGTTGTAGTAGTACACAAGCTATACATACACATAATATAAATAAGTATCATGTAACCGTGATTAAGCTCAAGATTCATGAACCATAACGAAATCTGCTTGTGCTGTATTTATATGTATATAAAGTATGCTTATTATTATACCTACACCAAATGAAACCCCTCTTACACAAAGTAGACGCCTTACTATATTCACTAAATGCATTACAATAGGTACTGCTAAATACAAGTCGCTTCATTCCATGTATACGTTTCACATGTAAATTCGTAGTATTAATAGACATTACACTTACAACAAAGAGTTACTATACAAAATGCAACACTGCTAAGGCTTGAAAGTTGTATATTCTTAAATATTCTTATATTGTGCTAAGATAATTAGCGTGCTGTGACTCATCAAGATATTTTATAATTCACGTTCACAGCTCAAACTCCAAGTATTAGATCACCACATTTCGTCACCCTTCGACTATCACTGGCATAAAGAGATGTTATAATTATTCTAAATCCTATTTTACATACATCAATGAATCTCTACTTCATTTATTACAGTCATCATGTGTGCGTAGTAAACACTTGACATTGATTTGACTTACACATTCACATTAGCCTACCTAAGCTCAGCTTTTACTACAGGGTGGGTAATTTACCTTAAGTGTAAATCGTAAAAGTGCAATAAACATTCATCAACTAAGGATTCCACATACATAAATCCATGCAAATACATCTATAAAATTCATTGGCTGTAATATACATACCTATAATATAGATCATATAATAAAAAACGCACTGTATATGTGCAAAAAGATATATTATATACAAAAACTGGAGTAACTTGACACAAGACAGAATTCAATGACTTTGTGTTCCATTAGTAGGTAGGAAAAGTATAATAAACTTTATCTACAAGTACCTAATCAATTTGAGATAATTATTGATTATTTTGAGGTGCGCTTGACTGTGATAAAGCACTGTGCTGCTAATAAACTACAATACAGTGCAGTAATTGAATTCAATCCTCATGCCAGCAACAAATTGGAACTCTAACAACAGAGCTATTACACCTTTCGCCCTTCAACTGTTGATGAACATCATCATCGTAATGTCAGTCGGCACGATTAAATTGATTTCTCGTGAAACTGCCCATAGTTTCACATTGCACGACTTCTCAACAAGCCTTAGCTACACGTAGTACTTATTTTTAGGATGAATGTTATTACTACCATAGGCCATTAGTAGTAGTACCTAGTACTGCTACTAAAACAATTTTTTACTGAATACTAATCTAGACAGGTTTAGAGTAGAAAAGTATAAATTGTCAACTTGTGAAGAGGTTGCAATATTTTGTATTCGTGGCACATTTTGTAGTGGAAGGCATTTTTTCACTTTTTTCAATGACAATTCAGGGCTGATCTTCACTTACGCATTTGACAATCTCTTTTCATGCTTTTAATATTATTTATTCATGCAAACGTTCTTAAGGAATAGTATTTGCTTGACACATTTCTGTCAGTGGAAATATTGCATTGATGTCATGCAGTCATGTCTAGGAATAACACTATTACGAGTAAGTAAAAGGATTCATGCGAATCTCCATGCAGAGGAATACAAATATGTTGTTGCCCTTAGTTTATTATTGATTGTTCTTTTTATCAAACGATCGCTTTGAGAAGGAAATATGACTGAATATTGTTATTATTATCCCTATACAAGAATTTAATATTCATAATTCATTTTGGCAAAGAGAAAACTTACAGCTAGGAGGCTTGTACTCCGTCCCCGGAGGGAGGTCAATTTGTGAACTGTCTTGATCCATGTCCAAATCTACATCCGTCACACAAACTCTAATTCCGTTCGTATCTACTGATTGTTTTTGCTGAAGCGAATTGCGAGGAGCCGGTATGGGAGCCACAATTTCATCATTTTTGACACCTGGTTCATTTTCTATTGGTAGTGGGGCTGGGTCCGCATCTGCACCAACTTCATTATCAAAATTATTTTCCACCACTGGATCTTGTTGATTGTCGAGAACGTTGTCAAAGCTGAGATTGGATAGAGTGTCCTATAAACAAATGGATAGTTTGTAAAATTGCACCTTCAACTCAAAACCCACAAACGAAATGAAACAAATTTTATGCATATCTCATGCGGAAACTTCATTTGCTATTACTAGGCTGCCTTATCTCGTAGACCTATTAAATTGACACAAGTCTAAATCTACTACTAATAAAACAATGCACACAAATCCCTACTATTATGTGTTTTAACTCTCAACATTGTGCTGATACTGTCCGTATGTTATTTCTGTATAGAATACACAATTAAACTACTTACGCATATAGGTATATTTAGTTTACGATCTTGCAAATGTGCCTATACGTTTTATTTGTATACACACCTGTCGCAAATCCTGCAAATCTATCTCACGAAAGCAAATATTTGTACATCTGATGAATCGCAAATAGTTTACTTAAACTAATTGCAACTCTGCGTGTATGTGTATTACGTACTATTATTATCACAGCTACACAGGAAGATATTTCAATTTTACTACATCCGAGTTTTCCTACAACTGCAGTGTTGTAGAAAATGTGCGATTACTTGCTACACATGTGGATTTACACTTCAGATTGAGTTGATGAGATATTTCATCTCAAAAACAGACAGAAAGGAGACGAAGCATGGCGAAAAACTTTTCGTCCTTTCTTGGTAACGTCAAAATAGTTTGTCTGTATAAATCCCCAGGTACAGTGGTAAAAGACAAGACAAGATACATCCCAAACAAACGACCATTTACGTTCAGACTATCTACAAACACATTTACTATTAAATTCAACATAAAGATACCATTTATTTAAAATTGGTTTTACTCACTTCATTCCACTTCACTCAACTCCACCAAAACCCAAACATAAAAATTCTGAAAACCGTAAGAGTCGTATTTCGTATATATAGCAGCCTAGAGTTTATAGTAGCAACTAATTTTAGCTCTATGTATAGCTACAACATATAACATCGCATCCCATCTCATCACGTTAATGTGACTATCTAAAACTAATTTCTAACTCCCAAAGAGACATCTTTACACTTTATATGCTGTGCACAACGGAATCGTAAACGAATCTGCACTCTGAGCTACTACTACCAAGCAATAGAGACTATAGGAAAAGCACACACACACAGTAGGAAGCAAAAGAGGAATTTGTAATAATGCTCGACCATCGACAGCCGCACTGAAGAAGCCAGGCGTGACAGAACAAGATATCAGTTTATAATCATAGGATTGCTGCTTTTTCCTTTTAGTTTAACTAATAGCTTATAGCATGTATACTATAGTTAAAGCAACACCATGTAGAATACTATAATCATCACCATACACACGGCAACAGACATCATACATCTATTTGGTGTATTTACACGTAAGGAGTCACTTTGCTGAGCTTTGGAGCAAAAAAGAAGAAGAAGATGACATTGTATCCTAAGAGATAATGAAGGAAATAGCATCCTCCATTCTCAACATTCGTTCCACCATACCAATTGCTGACAATGAAAAGAATTTAAAATACAGTACAAGGTATCCCCGTATTGTGTATAAGTAACTGATCTGAAGTCTGTACAATACAATCATCGGCAAGTTTGTACTGTGTGGCAGTAGTATAGTAGTAGTTGGGTTTGTTCTGTCTCTTGTGCATTGTACAATGTAGGTAGGTGTAAATCTTCCACTATCTTCTAATTCTGACTATAATGTTCATTTTTATGTTTACACACATACACACACGCAATAAAATAAAACGAAACAATTATTTATTAATGTAATTCTCGCCTTGATTTCTTCTTTCATGCAACCAATTTGATATCATTAG
Organism: Pogonognathellus longicornis; assembly: GCA_034694085.1. Taxonomy (NCBI): domain Eukaryota; kingdom Metazoa; phylum Arthropoda; class Collembola; order Entomobryomorpha; family Tomoceridae; genus Pogonognathellus; species Pogonognathellus longicornis. The sequence continues at coordinate 48,060 of JAQFYB010000119.1, forward strand.
AATGTACAATCCAATTCCACGAATTCTTCTCTCTGTTTGAAAACATTTCTATACAATATCAATTGCTACTTATTATATTGTTAGTAGTTAACTGCACTACTACACTACTCACACAGGTTGTTTCTACACAAACTGCAATAATAATAACGCTATTATCATATCACGCTTCACCGTAACATGATTTCACCTTTTGTCTATAATACACACAAGTTGTTGAGTTCATTATACACATAGTAATAGATATGTACTATATATAATATTAAAGACTAACTAACAATAGGAATTCCAAATGATAACTCACTTTCAATCAACGAAATAAATTGTTGCTACACACAAGAAGTTTTGTCACAAAACATTTCGTCCCACCGCAAGCAAAACAACCAGCAACTGACTGACAGACACAACACAGCTGAACAAAGTGAGACTGCAAAGTTTTCAGACCACTGATTTGCAACTGCTACCAACTCGACGGCTTCACAAAATCGCAATAAAACACGTAAAGGCGGTGACCACCATAATGTAAGTATACAGACAGAGATAGCAACTCTATAGTTGTAAATCCTGCAATTTATGTTTCCCTTTTGCTTTCCAAATGTACTAGAAGCATTAATTGAACTATAGAACTAATCTAAATCCGAGTAAATCCTTTCAAGTTAGTTGGTCACTAGTATAGAAATGACTACCTACCTAACACTCTACAAAGGGATTACCTTAGCTTTTACAATTTACAAACTCACTGAGAGAGCTTACACACAATTAGTATGGCTCTGAGCTTTTCTCTGCTTATTATCACGTAATCAAATCACAATCAGTCAAAGTCAACACTAATAATATTAAACACTTACACACACATCTGTTATGTATATGGGTGCTGGGAACTGGCACTTTTATGCAAGTCGTCAATTCTATATCTCACATTATTATTAAATTATGTGAAGTTTGAAGTATCTGTAGTAGTAGTTAGTATTTTGTGTGTTACTCAATCACCGAGTGTACTACTAAGCACTAGTAGCACTACTACTACTACATTAGCAAAACAACTTTGCTTTAGTAGTGCAGTGTTGTGTTCTTGTGTTACATTACAAAACAACAAAAATAGAATCAAGTCTACTATTTTATAGGTCTCCTCATATTAATATCACAGTCAGACCAGTTTGTGTATAATATTTGTATTATCAGAGACGTATATACCAATACGCTCACGTCGAGATTCCTGATGGAGGAATGAATGATATCTTCCACACGGACACACAGAGACAGTCAGACAGCAAAGGACGATTGCAAAACACAAATAATGTATACCTAATAGCAGAATATATATAGTAATAGTATTGTACTCTGTGTTTGTATGTCTTTAGATAGTAAGAGCCGAGAATAACACTGCTTGGCCAATGCAATACACAATTCAATGCAACATCTGTCTATTTTTCTAGCCGATTCAACGCTCTACACATGGACTAATGAAACTAGAGGTGCCAAATAAAATTAAATGTGTAAAAGATCATAATGTGCAACGCAAATGCTATCCTTTCATCTGTAGTACAATATAAAGTAATGTTCACTTGTATAATGTAATGTCGTGTGTAGCTCTTTCTTGAGAGTTACTACAAATGCAAAGTCTGTCTGAGCTCAAACGTCTAGTTTATATATGAGTGCACTATCTGTTCTGTCTCTACATAAGTAATATTACTAGATATTACTGTATCTACAACTTGTATCTAATATCTGTATCTTTATATACGTATGCACACTCAACTCAACTCAAGGCACTTGCACTGCAGCAGAACTACTCGTACATTATATATCTCTCTTACCTGAGAATAATTAGAATGGGAAAGAAAGGCTTGTCGAATGTGCCTGCTATTAACTAGACTGTAAGTCTGAAAATCTAAACATATAATAGAATAAACTCCTTTACAGATATAACAAACCTAGTAAAAGTAATAGTTAGTTGCTAGATTGATATAATTTAATAATGTGTATGCATTAGCGTTACTAATATAATATTGTGCACAATGAAATAGGTAGTATGCACTTACTTATGTAGGATAATGCTAGTGTCTGTCTGTATAGCACAGGACACTCCACACAGAATGATAAAGCAGCTCAACCTATTCACAAAGGTTCCTTTACTCAAGTGAACTGTTGTGATGTGAGCAAAGCCGACTTTGACTCGTAATAATAAATTCGCAAGTCCAGTCAGGTGAGATGGATATTCTATACGTACGCTTGGCTTATATTATAGTTATGAACACACACACAAGACAGTGTAACTTAAAATACATAAAAAATTCCATCTGTATGTAACCTCAGCCTAAAACATTTATAATAATAATATAGTGTGAATGTTGTATGCACGAGTAGGATATATTATACAGTACTAAGTATTGGTATTACTAAGTATTTACTAGAATTGAAGAAGAATGAGCAGGGTAAGTAAGGAAGACAAAGAACCGTGGTAGGTATGTAGGATGTATAATATTCTTTTACACACAACAACACACACAAAGAGCGTGAACACAGGACAGCAGGTGAGTCAAGTCAAGCAGGCTACACTCTTCAACAACAATCTCTCACAGAGAACTCTTATCTGTAAAATTTTCCTTGTCAAGCCAACTTAAGAAGCTTCTTTGATGAACAACTGAGGAAAATCAGAAACCCTTTAGATTCTTAACCATTCGTCTGTTTACTTCATTGCGAACTGCCAGTTGTGAACAGTTTTTTAGTTGCTTTGCTTACTTAGAATATTACTTCGACTATTTACCTGTGTCGCTTATTCTCCATACCTACTTATGTACGAATGGATTGTATAAAGGCTGTATGTATGTAAGCTGTAGCCTCAAGCTAGGTAAGCTTGTTGTGCACTTTGCATTACATTCATACATATTACTATATAATGTTCATTCTCTTATACACACTTGATGGAATAGTCAATTCAACTCAAGTCAACCAAAGACTAAGAGTTCAGCAAGGATTTTTCAGATATAAAGATGTTCAAAGAGGATACTAAAGTGCAAATAAATCCAGACATGACGTACGTTCAGAGGCAGTGCAAAACGTTGTAGTAGGTAGCTAGTTATTATGAATGCGTGTAGAGTGTACTAATGGAACTTTATATTGTACTTACTCACGAATGAGTTGTGCTGCTATTGAAAATCAAAAGATTAACAATTGCAAGCATTAATTTGCATTCCTGCCTGACTCAATTGACTTACCCACCTACCTACCTACTTACCTAACGACACCTAATCAATGTCAAACAGATTTCTACACTTATTTACATAGCTTCATAGGCATATCTCCTTGATATAGAATTTACAATCCATTTAAAATCCTATATACACCATTTGATAGTCAATTAATATAAATGCGTAGCACATTCACATTCAGGGAGAGCTAAATATTTGTAACAGATTTATGAGCTTCATGCATTGGGAATGTGATCTGCATGATGCTGTGTCCCCAGCTTTCACATAAGGAAAGAAAATACAGATGTATTTATTTATTTAATTTTCGTGTTGGTATTGCATAATTATTGGAGTACCTACAAATACAAATTTTATGAATAGGAGAGTGTAACAAACGAACCCTTTCGGCATTTATGAACTACTGTATAAATACAAGAGTTATTAACACCTCAGTTCATTTGCCAGAATGTTTTTCTGTGGTAATTGCTTTAATGATGGTCCCACGTTATCTAAACGGGTGATGAAAGAGCTTAAGATACCTTGCATACCATTTATTATCGGTATAACTAATTTGAGGCAAAAATAACATCATTAATGTTGTGGATGAAGTGTGTAAAATTGTTATTGCATAATAAGTTTTTTAGCATAGGCTAATTTGAAAACTACGCATAAGTAAGCAAGAGCAATTTCGCATGAAAAAATAAATCAACTGTCCAACTGATTTATTTCAACAATTGCTCAAGCGAAGAACTACACAGTGCTCTGTTGTGGAACTCAGTTTGCATAATAATATTTTATGACTTGTGTATAGTTTCGTTAGCTACGATGTTACGAACAGTTCATGGGCTTCACAGTTAATCCCTCAGTTTTAGGATGCGAATATTGAATTTATGTGTAGGTAGGAGAAGGGAATGAGTGTCATGTTTCTCTCGGAACTCGGGTTGGTTTACAGATAGATACAATTATCTTGTGGTATGCCGTATGCAATACACCGTGGTATTTTATACTTTTATGAGTTCCCTGCACCTAATTTGCTAACAGCCACTGGCAAAATGGCACTCCGATATTGTTCAGAAACCTCACGCAGTATTATTTGTACGATGAGAACCAAAAACATCGTTTTATCAAACAACGTAACATCTTTCATCTCATTTCCATTATTTAAGTACACAGAGAATACAGATACAACATTGCATGAGAATAGAACAGCAGTATGACAGGTTGTATTACTTTGCTTTACTTTGAAAATTAGCTTTGAAATGCATCTCAATTGAGTAAATAATACATACACAATGGAAATCATTGTTGTGCTTTACATTTTAAAATTGCATTCTCTTGTCTTGTTCAAGCTACGCTTAGGTAATCTGAGTCAAATTTCATTAGATTTAATGGCATTTTGCGGTTTAGAGTTTCGTTTACTTGGGTTTTCAATCTGTCTACAATGATATTCTCCATTTTCGCTCGTCATAGCTGTTGTATCTCCGTTAATTCTGTTTCCTTGTGCAAGACTGTTATATTAAGTGTCGGATATATGCACAATGTATCTTGCAATATGTATATATCTATCTACACCTGTATGAGTTACTTTACGTTGTTTGTGATTGTGTAAATATAATAAGTCTTATTTTACATACACCTGTGGTGAGCATAACTTTGTTGTTTGTGTCAGATGTTTATTTACTTAACAACAAATGAACAAAGCCAAGAGATGACTGAAATCTAATACCTACCTCAATCTGCCAATAGATTCTGGCTATGAATTAAATTGAAACTGAAAGCTAGTCGCAGAAGGAATAAAGAAAATGTATAAAACAGACACAATAATACTAAGGAAATCACCCATTAAAATATCATGCCGTCTGCTCTTTCTAAATTTCAAATTGCATTGTATAGGAATGTTGATGATAGAAAATGATGTTTTATGAACTGAGAAACAAAATTCTCAATGATAAGGTCTGAGCAACAAAGCATCAATGTTAATCTTGAGATGGTGATGTAAATGCAAATGAGAGGCAAATGGTTTTAGTTTAGTTAGACCTCCAGCAATGTGCAACCATATTATTATCATCGCCATCAAAATTTGTGATCATCTTCCTGTACATAGTTGGTTGTAGGAAACTTACATTAGTTAGGTACTAAAAAATTACTCTTTGCAAACTCACCAACGCGACAGACTTGTCAGTCAGTGTTCAATAATAATTATTCAATTTAGTTAGTTGCTGTACTATTACTCATACAGGAAAGTGTAGTTATAATGAATTTACATTTTGGTGTGTATAATAGTTTAGTACTAGCATTCATTTCCAATTCTGCGGAAAGTATTTCCACATTTTCCCATACTATGATTACGATTTCATGACAAAGCAGTGTGAATACGCTAAGGACAACGTAAATTTATAATAGTTATAGTTTTGTAAACGAACTCTTACATGGATGTTCTGTATAGTGTCCCTACGTACTTTACACAAGGAAACAAGCTTACTCATCAAAGTTGCAAACAATAAATGGATTCATTCTCATGAAGATGATGATAATAATAATCATGACTAGATTTGTTTGACGCTGATTATTTGTTGGTTAGGAAAGAAGACTGCTAGCAACAAAAGAGCTGTTCAAGTCGGAAATACTTTAAGAAAAGAGAAGATGTGTACGAGAAAGTTTGTTTTAGGCAAATAAGTGGTTGAGAGTACATGCAAGTATCTCTTATATCTTTACATCTATGTACCTAGTATGACATATCTTAACCAACATCGTGCATGTGATAATAGAAGCACATTGACAAAGCATCCATTCAATCCAAAGACTGAATCATGATTTTAATCAGCCGAGTGGGTGCTTGTTGTTGTAGTTCTAAGTAACAATGTAACTATTCTATAGCTAATATTATTAGTGAAGTAAATACCATAGGTACTTATGTATTATACTACGTAGGATATTTTGTATGTAATAACATTAATAACTCGAAAACCCACAATGTAATAAATAATATTGGCATGACATGCTTTTAGTGCACTTTGTTGTAAATGCAGCATATACTTACATGTATTATTATATATGCAGGTACCTACACCACATACCTTGTAGTTGTAACATTGTCTGCATTTTGAGCTAAGTAAACTAAGGAAGGCCTTAATGTGATAATAATAGGTACTTCAACTATTGATAAATACTGTAGACTTTGTTAGTCAAAGTAGGGCACATATGTGTTTTGTTTACCTTGTAATCACTGCTATAGTTCTCTGTAGGAGGTATTACTGTATACTGATAAACTAAAAATAGTAAAAATCTCAAAAATGAGTTTAATAATATTTACTGCCCTTGTCATGCATATTTTACGTGGTAGGTCGTTAAATTTTCAACTGTGTGAGTGCACACAACGGCAAACCAGAAACTAACTGGCTAAAAAGCTCTTATGAAAAAAGCCATAAAAATCCAACTGTTCATTAAACTCGGCAAAGTTGAGTTTTTCCTTTTAGTCGACCAGAAGAGTTATTCCCACGCAATAATATAATCTGCAAGAGTGTATCTGCATCGTGGCTGTGTCAAAGAGTGCAATTCAACCCAACCAAGTTAACCATGGAGTATGCAAATTCTAAGGTGAAGCTAAGTATCAAAGTGCACTCACTCCCATTCTAATATGCAAACACAGGCGAAGTATAGTGATTGCTCAAGTAAATATGTGAGTAGTACTATAAGTAGTCAATTCTAACGCCCCATTTATTAGTGGGTTGATGGTTGATGATTGAAACTGACAAGACAAACAACAGTCTTGTGTCACACTCACAAAGCCCTAAGGAAAACTACGATGAACGAAAAGAAATCTTTTTAAACATGTTCAATGAAAATCCTTAAGTTTGATGTCATTTCATGACTATGACATGACTATATATAAAATTTATCCCATTACAATGCAATAATGGTAATAGCACATGGACTTACAGAGAACTATACAGACAATGTCTGTGTATCTCATCTTGCACACTTAGAAATAACATGACGCTGTAATCGTTTGTGTAGGAAGGATGTTTTTCTTCCAAACCAACCTAAACATCATTAGCGATGACTTCGGAGTTTATCTCCATCAACTAAATAGTAATCTCCGTAGTCTGGCCTTGCTTTTGCTTTCATTACTATTATGTACACTAGAGTCTACTCTTTGTTTATGTACTTTGTGTTTATTCTGTTAGTAATTGCTTTATATAGACCGTGCTACCTATATAGCTCTTGTGCAACTGTAGCTAAATAGACTTTGCTATCTTATCCTTAGGTTTTTTCAGTTTTTACTGTTTACTTTTCATAATATACATTAGCTACATTAGTAAGTCAAGAATTTTTCTTTGACTTAATGATTAGCAAATAATTATTGCTGTTTACATTAAAAATTCGTGGAATAGAAAGGAGTATGCATGTATATCACAGCGTAGGATTATAAAGAGGTGGCATATATCTGTATACATCATACATACATACATTCTACACGAACTTGCAATACTCTAACTGTTGCGGCCCTTATTTGTACTATATACAATAATTTAATGTAACATTATTAAGGTATGTTCTACTAGTACTACTTTGTAACGTGTTGAACGCAACAAACAACACAGCTACAACAACGTCAAATTCATAGCCTTCGTTTAGTATTTACTGTTATTTATATGCAGCGTGTAATTTTATGAACTGTTTGTGTACTTTTACGTGTTTAAGGCGTGATCTGAAAAATCATAAAAATGCAAACTTTTTACTGCTACTACATAAGGGTAATTTAGTGGATGTACTAGTTCATGCGATTTAGTAGCAGTATTTGTAATATAGGTATAACATAATAATATTTGCAAATATTTGCAAGCTACTTGCTACGATAGTGCACAGTGCACACAGAACGTGTAGAAAAAGAGCGAAGAATATCGTAAAGTGACAGAAACTCCCATGCAGTCTTTGCCGTTTTTATAAGTAAATGGAATTGCTTGGTTTTGCATTGAAAACAAGAGTGGGAAAGGATACTCTGACTGAGACTAATACGAGTCAGTTGTCCACAAGTCGCATGATGTGACTGTGTAATTTAATTGCAGGTTGAATTGACATGTGCCTCCTGATTCTGATGCATTATGTAAATACTCAAATGCAATCAGCCTACCTGCTATATAAGGTTACATGTTATTACCACGATCCACTATTGTTGTGGTGTGGGTATGTGATACATAATGTAGGACTTATATAGTCGAAGAGACGTTTTCTTGAGTCGACCCTATACAGTTCTTTTACCTCAACAACAATAATGCAATGCTACAATAGATAGTAAACATTACATGTTTCAATGAATAAATGAGAGAAGACAAAAAAGGAAGCGAAATAGAAAGGGAGATTGCAAGTCAAGTACAACCTAGTATTATTTCTCAACTACCTGTATAATAAGCTATACATAGGTTATAATAGTTGTTAGTCAAAGTACATACGTAACTAGTAAAGCGAATAAAGCTAAATAGGCAAAACCTATTCTAAATTATCATCTTTTTGCACGCAAAGTGCTTTTCTATAAAGATAAAACTGATATTAAATAATAGCATTACTTTCAATTAATTACGATTGTGAGGTAAATACTAAACATTTCTCACGGATGGAAGAACTCAGTTCTGACCGACCAGCCACTACTATACTTATACAACAACTAATGTATGTAGTTACGGTTCAAAATAATATTATTATTCCTCTAACACTCAATAAAAATATCTACAGTTGAGTTTTCAATATTATTTAATAACTGTTTTATTCCTGTGCTTTTGTTTTATTTTAACAATGATTTACGAACTCAATTCTGACTGATATTGACCCAATATACTCTCTTAATTCAAAGTTTTAAATTTCTTAGCAATCTTTTCCGTCTTTACTAGATCTATTTATACTTACATAGTATATACCTATAGATGCGACTAAGTGCGTTTACTTATTTACGTGCAAATAAAGCAATGATTAATTTATGAAAAATATAAATAAGACCACCCAGGCAAAGAATAATGTATATTATTAAGTAAAAGTAAATGTATGCATAAGAAAGTAATTGTAATACACTACACATTAAGATTCAAAAAATCAACTTAAAATTTATTTTAAAGATTTACAGATACTCCTACATTAATGTTAAAATTACATACAAGTAAGTTAAGTAGTAATTGTTACAAGATGCAACATAAAGAAAATTATAGCTCAAGAAACAAAGTTAATCTGAAGATTTCATAAATCCACTAAAAGATTACAATAATCGTTCGCTTAGGCATAGGTATGTTTTTTTGGGTTTGAGGATTTTGCTGATTAAGAATCCATAATCTAAGAATATTGTATACAGATAACATTATAACTATGAATCCAATGTAAAGTAAACCCTTAATCACGACCCCGACCCAGCAGAGCTACCTATGTATATTACAGTTTTCAACGAAAATTCTTGACCCATAAGGCAAAAGTTGTCTGTATCTTTAGAGCTTGTGCTTGTTTATGCGATAATAACAATTTAAAAGTACATTTGCAGCCCACAGAATGGCAGCCTACAGATGTAAGCATGTAGCGTGGGACTAAAGGTCAACAACAAAGTAATAATAAGTTGTAATGCTAAGTAGAATTTCGATAACATGACAGTTATCGCGACGCTCCTACAATGAAATAGTCCTCAGGTAACGTTTACAAGAATGTAAATATTTCCATAAATAATTATTATGTCTAATCCTAATGGACCATTCACAGATCACATGAATGAAGATCACATCTTTTTTGCTGCCGCGGGTGACGAATACTTTTTGCAACTTTGAATTCGTGTAGGTCGTACGATGATAATGATGAGTGCACGCAATGCAATTTTTATTACAGAATACAAAAATTACTCTCGAAGCAAATCCACTGCTTCCAGATATGTCTGCTCTTTCTTGAACTTGCAACAAGAGATATAAAATTCCAAGTCAGTTAGTAACCACATATTAAAGGCAATTCATGTGCTAACCCTGTATTGGAACATACGTTTTGTTCGTGTCATCATGAATATAAGTTTTTAATCTTTTATGCATAATGCGATAGTGAGATTTTGCTGTATGTTCGATATACTTGGTCGATTTGGGTGAATTAAAATATCAAATGAATTCTCACTACTTCTACGGTATCCCCATTCACAGTTTCTGTCACTCATGCACTAAATCCAATTCTTTCATACCGTGTTGAGCTGCCAGACTATATCTGAATGTCAGTCAAATATTATAACAAGTAGAATAAGTAAAAGAAATTCAGAGAAAATGCATTCTTTCTTATTATGCTTAATATAAAACCACCTTACTACATATCTGTACAAGTTCACATTCATACATACGCACAACAATAACTGAGTTTTTTGCAAATACAAACATGTAAAAAATGACAAAAGAAGTAGGTCCATCATTTACTAATAAGATTTGCTCCTTAAGAGAAAATAAAGTTCTGAATGCTAACGCTACTGAACAAGTAAGTTGACTTTGACGGTGACAGCCATAATCGCAAGCAAAGCACAACGATTTAGGATAATTCTATGTTGCTTATAAAATTTATGCACAAGGACTTGACGTATCTCTCCCATATGTCTTATACGCTCTTTGGGAATATCTTTAAACTCTTCAAACATAATAGAATATGTACTCCAAACAATAATTGCTAACTCTGCACTTACATGTAAGAATAACATAATCTGTACACAAGTAAGTACCTGGTTTTTTACACGTTATAAATTCGCCATCTCAATTATCGTTGTAATCATCTACAGAATTAACACATGTTCCTAGTGAATGATGCCTACGACATGAAATGAGAGTCCTTAAGAATAAAATGAAACCTCCTTCCTTCCTTCAAAACATTGCACACACATTTCTTGCCAACATGCATTAGTTTTCTTGCCGACGTATAATGTAATATACTGTCTTTCTTTTGAAGTCACGAAGCAAATTGGGTTTTGCCTAAAACCTCACGAAGAAATCATATCATTTGGTGGTCTCCTGCCTTGTCTTTTATGTCTCTACACTCAAAGTTTCAAAAGGGTTGGGTTTTAGCAGCTACGAGGATTACAAGATGGACTGTAGGTAAGTAGACTGATACACAAAATGTAACTACCACTAAATGTAAAACACTCTCATTTAGTACACATTTTCACGAAAAGTTTCTTACAATTATGTTACAGTAGCAAACTCTACTTCACTCCTTAGAAAACACAACTTCTCACTTTTAGATTCCAATGCTCTACGCAGTACCTCATACATTAGGCGAGTCAGGTACAAAGAGAGTCTAATAAAGAAATCATAGAAAAGTTGGAAGCACTATGTATGCATGCAAATTATAAGGAAATTAAACTTATTCTCTAATAGTACGTATATCATTGTAGTACTAAAATCAAAGTCTCATATACTTAAAGTTTCATTGTGTATGTGACACATACAACTTACAACTTCAAAGGGGTACACTACTAACATAGTAAATAAAGGTAAAAAGTCGTAAAATAAATAATAAGTATAGCTCACACAAGTCTCAACTCAAGCCAAATGATACTGAACTGCTATAATATTTCTTTGCTGCCATACTTATGCGAAAAAGTTTTTTGTGGAAGCTGCAAAAGCAGTAATAATCCTACGCATTAAAAGTAGACTAAAGATGTGATATTGTACCGAACAACAGTATCACATAGCAATTACGTGTTGTAAAGAATACCGCATTCTAAATATTTGTAAGCCATTAGGCTATATAGCAGATGAGCTGAAACCAAATGGGTTTGTGAAAGAAAAGCTTTTCTTGTGACAAGTATAGTAATTAGAATTTATTAGTTATTTACCTCAGAGTCAGATCTGCCTTCCCCCATGGTCGGTGTATCCGCTTGAGCGTCAGCCCAAGAAGATTCGCTCACGCTTACATCACTCATGTCCAAATCAGCGGCGCCTCTAGTAAACAATCAAATCAAGATGTAGTATTTTTACACATACAATGTGCACAGATCAACAAAATAAGTCTTTCTCTTGTTATGTATAATGCACATTCATGTCACATCCAACTCCTACACTTGCGATTACTACGCTCAGATGTACAAATCAGTCATTAGAACAAAAACTGTCTAAAAACAATTACACATTTGTCGCTAAGAATCCCACTACTGTTTTTGTTGTTAGTCACACACTACACTAGTTGCTACGCTGATACCTACCCATGCACTGCAAACCGTGGCTTAACTATTTATTAACTACAAAGAAAAAGGCAACTTGTGAGAGCAGCTTCTACACTTTGTCACGTAGTGCAATCATCCTAAAGACATTTTTTATCGTACATGCACCATACAAGTGTGCAGTGGCTGGTCTACTACTGCTCTACGCTCTAACACTAAGACTACTGTACCATTAACTAAAATCGCCGAGAGTTTCAGTCAGTCAGCAAAGTGGTGGGTGGGTAGCATCATGTTACTAATAGCATCTATATGCATGTATCTTCTACAACAGAACTCATTCATCCTTATCTATGTGTGTTACGTTATTATGTGATACGGCAAGATTGCTGATTGTTACCAATGATTTACGTTTGCACTTCATTTCTAGAACACGAAAGGACATTACTACTTATTACTATAGACTATGGTTAGTTATATACAAGTGTACACTACAATACAATATTATTTTATTCCTATGTATTAGATTGTAAGCAGTGTTATGTTAGTAGTAGGTGAAGTAGAAACTGAAATATACAGCAGCATTTGGTCTCAAATCGCAAAATAGTTCTGCCAAGCTCTTCAACTAAACTATAAGTCATTCTGTATTAGTAAGTAAGTAGGTATTACAATGTTATCACAGTAGACATGTCATTCATCTAACATAAATTCACATATACCTTTGGTATTTTGAAACGATTATTATCTCAGTATGAAATTTTACCTGTCAATGCTCATATTTTATCTTCTGATCCGCAAGTCCAGAAAAATGTCTTGGCAAATTGTGTACAAAAGAAATAAGGTGAATCTCAGTTGTTATAACAGAAAAAACCAGCTCGTCAAACACATACTGGTATACAATTAGTGATAATTACAGGAATGTTACACACGCTCACATAATACACGACATAAATATTTCACTGTAGAGCTACACCATTTGTCATCCTTACTTCACATTAACCTCCACCACTTCTTTGCAGAGAATACAATAGGAATAACGCAGCAAAACGATAACGATATTATTGTATCATCATCATCAATACAAGAATTATTATATTGCTTCATTCAACTCACAACAACAATAACGATCATTTATTACAATTACAACCGTTGCGTTCCTTTTTACTGCGTCGAATAAGACTCTTTACACACACACTGTCTACACTGTAATTGTAATAGTATCAACGTGTGTGTGATCGTAGCTTAAAGAAATAGTAAATGAACAATACGCAATACTGGAATGTAAATAAAATAATTGTTTTGAGACTAATTTGTTATCAGTTGAGATGACCATGATTAATCATTCTTATTTTCCTTTTACTCTTTCACAGTCCAGTAAACAGTTTTGAGTCCAGTCACCCCACTATTATACTCCAATGTAACATTTACTTCTAGTAGTTGACTATGACTTAAAAATAAAAATCACAATAACACACTAACGAGTGCACACACCATTACTACTACCTCACTGAATTTCTAGTAACCATTTTACACACACATGAATGCAGGCAGGAATGGTAGTAGTAGTTGTAGGTAATGGTTCGTTACATATTGCTAGTAACAATCACTGTATTGTATTTCGTATTGTGCTTTGTATTGTGCATGCAGTCTCCGTGTATTCTGCATAACTGTACACAAATCAAAACACAACCTCACTCCAATGCGTTCAGCAACCTTCTGAGACCATCAAGTCAATATGCAACTAAAGGCAAACCAAGTAAACAAACCCACCACATGACAAACTAGCTGTAATCGTACACAAAGTAAAATAAAACACAATAATATTTCACTATCTTATTCTTGTGTACTTACTCATAGGTATATATTTTACTTAGACTACATTATGTATGTATGTAGTGTAGTAGTATATTTTCTGCTGCAGTCAATGGTATAGGTAACTATCATACATTCTTAAAGCTAAATGTCTGCATTCTTACAGTATTACTACAATATACTTTTAATATGTTTTGTATTAGTATTTCTTGACATGAGACTACAATGTTGTTGAGTGTGTATGTACAAGTAACGAAACTACAGCCGCATTCGCTTAGCTTAGCTACAACGTAGTAGCCAGAAATGAATGAATGGAAATTCACATCATCATAACTTGTGTCCGCTATATCAACTAACTACCGCAATTAAAGTAACTCACACAATCTTCCCTCTCCTATGTAACACACAGGCTAAAAAGAAATAAAGAATCACCGTCTGCAAATACAATGCAAATTATGTTTTTCTCTTTTCTTATTACTAGAATATACACACCAGAAATGATGTAGGTAGTAAAAGTAGTATTTTAATAAATGCATACGTGGATGGATTCTAGGTACATACTAGGCTACTACTTTACCTACTAGGTTGTTTTACTCACGCTTTTTCATTACTAATAACTTGTGGATATCAAGATTGGAAGTAATAGACATTAGTGCAAGCCTTTCGCTTCTATTTGGAATTTCTTGGTTTCTTTTCATGTCTCCTTGCTTATTATAAAATATATGATGTGTAGTTTGAATTAGTATAGTCGTAGGGGTGAATTACTTGACGTGGACATGTGGTTATAGAAGTAGTATGCAAATAAAAGTGTGTTCACAAACACGGCAGTATTTTTTCTTTACACTTTTACTATTCAAATTGTCATGTATTAAGAACATGCAATCAAAAGTATAATAGTTCATAAGGTGAACATCAGCAAGTCATAATCCACTACTGAAATCTTCTTACTTTGTCAATCTTCTCTTTCCTGACCTTTATCATCATTCTACTAAGATTGCATACTACCTACCGCATGTACCCAGGACGCAGATTGAATGTAAACATTTCTCTCGTACTATGCAAAACTTCCTTTCGTACTTCTTACATTATTATGATTATAGCTAATGTTCATGTGCATATATCAACCACCCCCTTATTACTTTCAAGTGGCAATAGTTTGTTCGCTCATTTCTACCTTGTCATTTTTTCAGTATAGTACCGTATTGTCTGTATTAATAGCCTTCTCTCATACATCATATTAGTAGCCTCCTTGTATCAAAAGCCGCTTCAATCATTAATTTGGCATATTATTAGTCTCTATCTATTAATAGCCTTATCAATCATTAATTTGACACGTGAATAGCCTCCCTGTATTAGTAGCTCCCACCTACCCGTCCAGCCCAAACACACATGAAATGCACATAGGAATAATACGTCCCCCTCGTTATTTTGCATAGAAATAGCCCCGGCTACTAATACAAGCAATACGGTATGTATTTTCATTTTAATAAAATCGTATGTATACAATATTGAAGTAAAAAAGTTAAAACATTGAGCTGTGGGTGTAATATATATGAGAGAATGAGAGAATGTGTCAGAACGGAAAGATTTTTAATATAGAAATCCCTTGGAATCAACCACATAAAAGAACTTTGATGTTATTTCTCTAATAATAATAATAGTAATGTATGTAAGTAGAACACAGATATTAAACTACAAATACTATGAAAGAAAAAAGGAGCTTATAGGATAAAAATCCCTTTCTGTTTTTGCTTATGCTCTGTTTATAAAATAATGTAGGAGAATAATATTATGCATTATCTGTCATATAAACTGTCTCATACGATGTTCTTCTAGGTAAGTACCTTTACTTACAAGAACAAAGTTGTTAGAATGTTGATAAAGGATTTGCACGAGGCATGTTCGTCCAAAATGTTGTAGGATCAAGAGAATGTGTACGAAAATCACAGGAGAGCAAGTCTTTTATCTCAATTTCATTTTGCAGCTCATCAAATCTTATTAAATTACAACTGTTACGAGTAAATTTGTATTTCAACGATAAGTGCTACGTAGAAAGGCAATGCTCACATAGTAATTGCATTTGTGCTACAGATAGATAGAGTTGGCAATATTATTATTGTTGTTGTTTACAGCAGTGACATGACATGTACGTTTTATTATTATGTGGAAAAACAATATGTGACCGATAAAGGGATGGATATTGCTATATACCTACTGTAATGAAATAGACAGCGAAGGAAATGGAATGTGAATAAATAATGTTAAGAAAACCAAAAACATAAGCTTGTAACGAACTTACAAAGATGACCGAGCGTGTAATGCGATGTTTGATAGGAGGATTCTGTTGCAATTTATTTTGGCTTGTTATGGTTCTAGTGAGATACTACGCAGACACACACACTTGAGATAGGATGCCACAAATACATGGCATTGCTGATAGGAGAATTACTAGAATAGTTTTTTGCGAGTAATTTAATTCTGCAATTGACCAAGATGACCTGCTGTCAGTGAACTTATTGTTTGTTATTGATATGATTTGCTGTGTGGAATCTGTGGAATGGAATGAATTTCTAGATTGTGAGGACAAAATGAAAACTTATTATTGTGTTGCAATGCTCTTGATGCTCAAGGCATGCACCCTGACTTTTGTATTAGCATTAGCAAAGAACATGACTTTGCGGCACCTTAGGTCCTATATTGTCAGCAATTTCTTCTATATAGTTCTACACATACACAGTGCCTTATCAGATGGAAAAGAAATAAATTTTTATTGCTCAGTTCATGGGTACTATAAAAGAAAAATTCTAAATTAGGTAGTACACTTTCTTGAAAAGAAAGGGAATATATAAGTCAACTGATTATATTTTAGAACGATGCAAATGTTCACAATCTGAAATTTCTATCCAATCACACTGACTGGGGATGTGAAATATGAACAATTAGTGTTACGTTGTTGGTTGGTGAAGGAAATGAAGAGTAGAAACCTAATGGTCATTATTTGATCTAGTATTTAATAACATTTTGTTAGTTCGGAAAGGTGAGTGAGTGAAACCTTTGAATTCACAATATTTCACATAGTATACACTTGCAATAGTTTGCCTGTGGGGAACTGTGCACTGCATGCAAGTTAATTTATGTGTTTTTCACAAAGTACCTACCTATATTCATATTAGGTACCTTTGCTCTAAAACACACCTCACACACGTTATCACGTAACTCGTGTAACCAACTATCATTCCCTTTGTGTAGTGACATGACAGAACAGGATATTATTTAGCAGTTTAATTACGCCATTAAAATGCAATCACTTTGCTTTTTGTCGGAAATAAAATAAAAGTCTTCTTCGATGTAAACTTCACAGACATTGACGAATAGTAGAGCTCTAGCACAATGCAATGCTCTTTGAATTTCTTCTTAAACACACAATACAGCTTCATAAACATTTTAGAACACACATGTTCGCCATAAACTCATAACATTTCCATTTATGTACTAATACACGATTCTTGTACATATAAACCACTTGTAATAAACTGTGCTGAATGTATCGACTTTTACTAGAAAAGGTTAGTTGGTAGGTCCGTGCTTCTAATCGAGTAACATATAATGGCAATCATAATATCACAGACATTAAGATAATATCGTGATGAATCTGTGAGTCTGTGTCATTTACCTATTTATATATCATGCCGTCCTTCTCTCAACATTCTGTCTATCAGTCCATATCAATGTACTTCGTTTGTAGTTTGTAGCGTGCATTACTTTAGGAATGTGTGTATGCATTCTACTTCATAAAGTGGATTATATATGATATACCTCTTACCTGAGTACCTAAATATAGATGCAATAATAATTTTACATACTTGGCAAAACCTATTGTATTCGCATGGTGCTAGCTAGCAACAGAAAATTGCATGTATGGCACATAGTACATAGGTAGCATAGGTAATACAGATATTGATTGGTGTGTGATATTTATCAAGTTACGATAGGGCTGTCTGTCCTATTCCTAAGGCAGAGTGTTAGAGTTAGAATAGAACATAGCATGATTTGGATTAGCATCCATTTAAGTTCTGCTATCTCAAAACCTTGACTGTGTTGTTAAAAAATTTACGATGAAAATAATAAATATAATTATTGCCCAGCTAACAATCTGTAGACACAGATTTATTACTCGTATACAGATACACGAGTTGTGGTGCCACCCACACGGTACACAAGTTAGAATAATTAAAGTTGATTGTGTTTAGGTAACTACAGCAAATGACAGATGTAATAATGTTATATAACCAGCGATTGTTATTGGTTGGCAATAAAAATAACTCCTTGGCCTTTGTATCAATAGACGTAGTAGGGACTGAATAGACGAAATTAAGTAATAGCATTATATGGTAAACAAATAGAAAGAACCAACGTACCTTGGATGAGTACTAGCTGCCTCAGAGTTATAAAAAGTGCATTAAGATGTAGGCCAAGACTCTTTGGAGCAGATCAGTCACATACTGAACCTTTGCAGGATCAGCACACAATACTTGTACACTATGTATATATAACAACAGAGTCAAGTCAAGAGTTCGTTGAAATGTGAATGCACATTTTGTTTCGCCGTTTAGACGTGTCTGTACTATGTAGGTCTGTCTGTGTGGTTTCACAGAAATGAGATTAATTTGCTACAACACTGGAGAACTAATACAATTTCACTGGACTTTTACATACGATAAGAAACTGAAGTAGTAAATAGACGGAGGATATATCTGGACTGTAGTTTGTAGAAACGCAGTGGTAACCGTAAGAGCATAAGGGAAATTGTAAGATGCCCATGCGTAATAAGAGTTTGTTTGTCTGAAAGTTCAGATCGATAAATAAAACTACGGAGTATAATACGAGACTGAGTCTTGTGTGTGTATGTGTATGAACTGCAAAGTGATTTTCTGAGTTTAAAGCGTGGATGAATGAGCGAATGAGTTAGTTCAGAAGGGAATACGGCTACAAACACTTATGTTACTTTTACTCGAGCAGTACACCACTCCGATTTCACGGAGTTTTTCCTTTCTGTCTCTCTCTCTCTCTGCCGGTTGTCAGAACTGGACTTAACTTCACTATAAATGTTATAACAGCAATACTAAGAAAAACAACTGAAATTTCTCCGCCTATTGTGTCTGTCTCTTAATATTTAGTATAACATTGTATGTTCAACTATGAGAAAGTTCACAACAGTATACAGTAAATGCAAAAGGCAACTTTCTTTCCCTAGAAAGGATCCTTGCGGGGATACATTATTCTGCTTTTCTACAAACAGCACAACTGTGGACGCACAAATTGCAATCTAATGATCTGAATAATTTCTTATGTTGCTTTATCTTACTTTTCCTCAAGACATTTACTTTGCCATTCGAATGCTCAGTTTGCCACAATTTATTCGAATAATTTTACAAGATTTCTTACCAAATGCTCATGATCATTATCACACCATTCTCTGGGTACTGTAACAAAGGAAAGGACATACTGCGTGTTCTTTCCTTTCTAACGTAATATGTACCTATACCTTATTGCATTCTCGACTTATTCCTAAATGATTCAAATGGCCAAATGGCACAAAGAATGTAGCTCATACCAAAATACATACCACACATTTTCTTAACTCCGCATAGATATGCAGACACGCATGGTTGGCTGAATTTTCAGTCTTATAGTTTCAGTAACTATATACCTACAATGATTTCGGGGAAATTGTAAATGACTAATCGAGTATTTTAAACCGGTAAAACTGGTTGTATACGTTACTGTTATTGTTAATCAGTATTATTGAATTTTGTGGGAAGGTGAGCAAGATGAAGACTTTATTGAAAATTTCATAATTTAAAGTTCTCATGAATATGACCTTACCTTAATATTATTTGAGATAGGTCCTTCTACTTTTACTGTTATAAATATGTGGTGACATTTCATCAAGTTGTTATTTGTTTTGTAGATTCACACTTACAAGTTTCTTAGGCATGCTGAATGAAATGCCTATTTGCAGTAGAAATTTGTAAGCATGAGAATAATTTTGTGCTTACTTGTTTGAACAACTACCGAGTGTAAGTTGAATGGTAAATTATGTAGATGAGGTAAAGGACGGGGTAGGTTAGTTTGGGAAAATCCTACTACAAATACCCTGCCGGCATAAAAAAACGCTTACACCACAAAGGAAGTTCAAAAATGTGCAAGTACGTTGTTGCAATTGTTTGGTGTTTTAAGAGTACGTGCTATGTTCCTTACAAAGTTTAAGTTGTCGGACAGCTAAGGTTCATGTTGCGAGTTGTAATAGGTAGTAGGTATACACTTCACCATTTAAGCCGATTCTCTGACAATCTAAGCAACGCTTAAGGTCAAAAACCTTGTGATAACAACACAAATAACACTTCATAATAATATACAGTGGTGAACAAGTGTCCTTTTCATATATGTATGTATTATAATTATAAACCCAACTCTTTAACTCACAACCAGGATATGTTCTAATCTGCCCAGATTGTTGGTGGAGTGATAAAATACAACTTGGCAGTATGAAATAAGTAAATAGGTAGCCATTATTGTTATTATTTGTTTAATTGCATTTGCATTACATAGAGGTAGAAGATATTTGCAAGAGAAGAACTCAACAACAGAAATAAACCTACCTACCTACGCATTTTATCCATAGGTACCTACACACAGACAATATTTGCATACTCCATCAAAAGTTGATACCTACATACATCAACTTCAATGTCTAGATATGGAATTGAAGGTGGAAATGAAATGAAACGAAAGGAAGAGAGTTAAGTTATTCCCCACCAAATGGCTATGCAAACGCTTTATCATTTTAATATTGAGTGAGTGTAGGTATGTGGCACAGACAGCATATTATTTACAGACGACATACTATCAAAGTACCTTGAAGTAAATCAAAATGAAAATCAAATTGAAAACGAAAGAATTGAATTCCTGATGTATAATTCTACCACATAGAATTATGCACACCTGATTGAACTTTTGGCTTAAAAGGATCATATGAATTTATAAACGACTACTACTTGAGTGCAAATATCTGAACTGAAGCCAAAGTAAGGGAGTTGGCTGAAAATTCTTACACAGCCAACGCAAATAGATCCCAAAAGAAGCGAGTCCTAATATCGCTATCGCTTATTGTGTGTGTAAAAAGGTAACGCCATAACAGTACACATGAGACGTCATTCATGAAGCAACCTTTGCCATTATGTGGCCAGCAGAACTAATCAAAAGAAATTAGTCACAACCAATTTTCATACACTTACACCTGCCCTATTTACAAATACAACTGAAGCATAATAATAAGTGTATCTGTACACAACAATATTATAATGAAGCACACCACAAACTGTAACCACTATTACTATTACTTATACACAATATGAGCGATGAGTACAATGTGTGAAGGCAGCAACCAAAAATTTCAGAATGAAATCGTTAATTGTATACCCAGACCTACGTTGTATACAAACAAACTGTTTCATTGTAGTAGGGCTAAGATAATTGTTGAGTTTCGATGCAACAATTTCTACATTTCAATAAGGGTAACGTATCCAGTTGTCATTTGAAATAGGTACCTTGATATTTCTATACGTATCCTAGTTGTGTAGTAGTACTACGTGTAGAGTATGAGCATTGAGCATATATGACCCTTCGACCCGCTGTGACATTATTGTCAGTTAGCATACGGTTTTGTCCAATGCAATCCACTCAGAATGAGTCATTTATATTTTATGCATTTACTGTTTAGTTGCCCACGAACAAAAACGACTGTTTCATTAGTATCTAGACAAATGACTACCGCGTGGACTCACTTTGCATTAATTTTTCATTCATTTCCATATTATGAATTTTGTATTCATATTCATAATCCATAGCTCATAGAACCATGCATAGCAAAGTAGGCAGATGATTTAAGACAGTGTTATTTGAGTTTTAACTTTTACGCTATCGTTGCGTTGTTGGCGATGAATTAAAGAATTCGTGGGCCAGGCATTTGCATTCTAACTGCTAAGTTGCAACTTGACTGAATCTAAATATTAATGCATCTAAAAGAAACTGTACACACAAATGTTGTTTCTCTGCCTCCAAACTCACTACACCCACTGCCAGCCGTCGTATTCTTGAGATCACTAAATAAATCAATCTGCCCTTGCTTGTTTTATTCTGTTCCGTACATGCATTAGTATGCACCAGTATGAACAAATGCTTTGTTTTTCATTGTTAAGACGTTAAGAGATAGTAATAGTCAAAGCTCTGCGGTTAGGTAGATTTAGAAGATACATAGGCGAGCATTTCTCATTTGGAATACAGATACCTAGTCGCAGTGACCGTTCAATGCTGCTGCTCCTGCTTGGATTCCCATTATTATTAGCAGCAGACAATAATAATTAGCATTGGCAATGCTCTCTCTCTCTCTTTCGCTCTGAATGACTCTGTGCAACACAGTCACCTCATTGGCAAAGTTGTAAATGAGGATTTTCATTTTGAGCATTTGAATATAGCTATTTAGCATTATTCACTATGTGTTTCATTCAATGTTAAACTTGTTTTCTTGAGCTTTGTGCATTACATTGGACTTTAATTATACTGCCACAACGACAAAGCAATTTAATCAAGTTCACATTGCGTTCCATTGCCTCAGAGGTTGAAATTTCAACTTCACAAAATGAAATCAATACATTCAAACCAAAGAGATTGTTAAAATACAGAACCAGATAGAACCGAAAGAAAATGAACGTGTAATAATAGCTTTCAATAAATGTCTTTCTAAATTGTTAATTACATTTTCAAGTTTCTCATCGATTGCTGTAGAGTTTTTATGGTTTGCAAAATTAAGTTGTTAAAGTTAAAGTATACTATTGTATACATAGACAAACAAATTAGAATACAAACATGCAAATTTTAATGATACTTTATGATAGCAACTTGTAACTAATTGGGTCTACAATTGTTATTTACTATTTAAGCAGAAGAAAAATATTATCTGCAAGCAATTAATAAGGTAATAAATTCCTCTATGCATTATTAACTTATAACCTGTAGCTGTAACTGTGTAACTCAGCTTGTGATCAAGGACAGTTCTAATAGTGATGTACACCTTTGTCAGAAATCACGCTTTTAAAAGGCAATAATAGGTGAGATTTACCCACAGCTTTTTGTTGATGATGCTGGTATGACTCGAAACAGCAATTAACTTAAAGTATTATAAATAAGCAGGTGAGAATATTGTCATTATGAATACCTTGATTTAGTATTATAATTTTATATACTGTATCTGTCATGTCATTCGCATTGTTCACATCACATGAATCCGGTATGCAAATGCCATAAACATTTCTAGCAGTATAATATAAACAGTAAACAAAAGGACAATTAGTTACGTATGCATTAAGTATACATGTAAATGAATGTAAATGAATGTAGGAATATTTGTGTAATCAATCTAATGGATGAATTGTTGTCTTTTTAAATACGATTTACGATTTACATGAACTGTTCAACTACATAAACACAATATTTCGTAAGCAGTAAGTGCATGACATGTCGTAAGATACTGATATGCATTGGTGTGTAAATTTTTAGCTAAATATTCATGAATTTGTCTTACACTGAGAAATTTTAAATTAGGAGTGAAAGAAACTTGTAAAAAAATCACCATTTTCCAAGATGAACTATTGATAAGGAAATTTACGTGAGAGCGAGAGTCAACAGTAAAACAGTTGTTTTTGCAACTTAAATAAGAAAATGATGACAGATAGGCAATCTCCAACACAAGGTTAGGTTTATATAGGGACGACAACCTGCTATGTATGGGACTTCAATTAAATCAAGTGTCTGCATTTCTCACAGCAATCAACCATCGTAACTTACATGCTTAGGTTAGAATACAGGATTAGATAACGAGAAAAGAAAAGTTGGACGATATCAATTTAATAGAGCAAGTCAAGTGCTAGTATATAGCTGCAGGATATGCATTTCTTTTTTAGTTTCTTTTCATTCGATGAATATTTATTCATTTTTAATGTGAACATATTTGTTCAAAATGTTGCACTTAGTGCACTTTCGATCGTTTCTCACATTCACGTTGACATGAACATGTTGTAAGAAATCTTTGATGACTAACAGTCAATGATTGATGAATAGTATATCTGTAATGCTACAACAAGGGTGTGGCCACAAATGGATAAATTATATGATCTCAAATCTTGGAACAAGATGCAAAAGTTGTGTACAACAAAATCTTAAGGTGGTGTGTTGTGTCTTGTGTGTGACTCATGATCATGCAGTCGTTTCATTACAGATATAAAATATAGGAAGATCTAAATTTGTGAATGTATCTCTTGTGGTCATTCGAGTCATTTCATATCATACACACTCGTTACTTATAAACAAGTCAAGTCAATACCTTCACAACATTAAATATTATATTTCATACATACATACACATACATACGCTTCAATATTCTATCTACTACTAATTTAATGTGAAAGCATGCAGAAGTGCGTCATGAAAAAATCTAGAAGCATTATATAACGTGATTCCTAATAATAATATCTGCAATAGTGATTTCCAACTGATGTAAGGTTGTAAGGTATGAATATACGTGCACACTGAAATAATGGTACAGTATAGTGTATGTATACTTCTATCTACCACGTACATCTCCTGCAGGTAGATATAAAATGTAATAGTGTACTAGCAGCTGTAATGCAAGTTACTTTTTATAGCAGTTAGTTTGAAGGTCGTATAGTAGCTCATATGTTACATATAAACCAATATTCCTACTTACCACAAAATGATAACTCTCGCAACATTTTTTGTGCTGATGCTACACTTACTTGTATCTGTACTACTGCAAGGGGAGCAAAACTACACATGCAACAATGCTCAATATAGCTGTTTAGGTTATTTTGTGTTTTAGACTTACCTTCAGTAATACTACATTATTATATTCCTTTGTTAGATTAAGTACAAGTATAAGTATGCCTGTATAGTACCCAAATATAAGTACATTATTGTGTTTTCGTTCATATATACAAACAAGTATTAATATTAATGTATGGAAAAGCCTTAATTTAGCTTTAGTAAACATTCTAGACATTTCTACGTAGTAGCTAAGTAAGTTCTTAAGAAGACTTCTTAAGCTACAGGTAATAAATTCCAAGTTGTGAGTAAATAGTATTTTGTTTATAAGGATTTGTGCAGGTGAGCATTACATTAGCATACCAGTTCCTTTTCCTAGATACTCATTTGCCTGTTTTCTCAGAATTCTATAACGAACGACATTTTGGTCAGCAATCGTCAACGAATACACGAAATACCTACCTTCTAAGTATTCTACCTACACCAAAATTCATAAAGTGATTGCTCGCTAACTATATTGACGTCAGTCAAACTCAACGGACAGCATTGTAAAGGATATTAGAACAAATATTCCATTGTTGCTAGCAGACAGTATACAAATACACTAGGACTAGGACAGTGTAAGTGTACGTCTATTTTGGTTTAGAACGTGAGAATTCTTTTACACCTTCATTCAACATTACTAAACTAACTAAGTAAGAATAACAATAAGTTTGTGCTTGCGTGGCTAATATAATTTTTGAAAATATTTCATTCTTTATACTGCAGCCTCATTGCCAAAGAGTATTCTCATTGAACCTTACACTTAAGTATTTCTCAGTGTCACAGCAAACCAAGGCCGACTAGCTGAAACTAAAAACTAGGAAGATTTCTACAATTTTCTTACAATTTAATTTACCGCAAACTGTTTTTGTCACATAAATTATCGAAACCGCAGAGAAGTTGGGGTGAGTGTAATATTAACTATGAGTGTGTGTCATTTATTACATTTTAATAACTGTGTTTTACTCAAGTTCTATCTGTTGACTTACATACACCACTTAGTAGCTTGGTTTTAGTAGATGGGTCGACGCAAATATATTTTATACTAAATGCTATCATTTGAGTCTCATCTTCATAGTTGGCAGCTTAAACAGGCAACCATCTTAAACTTTCACTTTAGGAGCTATGAATGTGTTTAACTGTGCGTCTTGATCTCTCATGTATATAACAGGGCAGAGGGGGCTATTATATTCAATGCAGTATAGGATCATCACATTGTTGCACAAATAATCGTTGCATTTTGGTTGATATTCTTAATGTTCATAGAGACTCGATTAGAGAGAGAGAGAGAGTGTAGACTTAACGACTATTGTGTACGCATCTTGAGACAGTCATTCAGCTATTGCTTACTGTGATGTGTAAAGCAAACTTTAACACGCATACATTTTAATTGTAGTTTAATAATATTTCCAATAATTCTTTAGTGTTCATGTATCAATTAATCTGTGTTATAATTACTTTACATTGAAATCGGACAAGTTCTTGGGACATTAGAATTAATTCATTGTAGGTTAAAAGTAATTGTGTAGCTTTGTACAACATTTCAGTTTACAACATTCTCTGTTTTGTAACAAAACTAACCTAATTGTGAACGTGTTTTTCTGGGTTTGTTAAGGTTTGACATTTGATGGGAAAGACTAACTCAAAGTGACTTGCATACAATTTGCATTCGGAGTTCGAACTAAAGAACATACGTTTTCTTAAGTTCACATTTGTTTTCTTGTTTACTGTGATACTCAACTAAAACACTAGTGGTCTCATCAAAATGCTTCTGAAAAGACTGAGGTAAGTTTATTTATACAATAAACTGGTTACTTGCCATTTCTAAACAATCAATTAATAGTTTACATATCAATAACTGTCACATATACCTTACCATATTGGGATCCATAAATTAAGACACTATCATGAAGAAATACTAATAATACCTGTGTGAAATGAAATTACAAACGCTATAAAATACAAAGTTTGTATATGGACTTTGTGATGGAAATACATATCTATTTTATTAGTTCCTATGTTAAATAAGCATGGATTAAGATAACTTAAGTACGATAGTATAGCGCATAAAAATATTTTATTGACTTATACCGTAGCAGCATGTTTGATACAAAATCTCTGAAGATTATTACTAGTCTCGTCTTAATTTACCAATGCTAATTTGATAATGCTTCTTACGCTCTCTCGACTTTACAACATGTCTTTAACAATATTAAATGCTTGAATCAAGGGATTTTACCGTCATAGCTTTAAAATCGATCTTTTAACAGAACAATTTACTCCACTCTGTAAACATATAGGTACAATTTAACTTTCTTATTTAAGACATTCTTTAGTACCCATTAAAATACCTATCTATATTATGTAATGATGATTTTTGTATTTTGTGTTTCTAGTTCGAAATCATTTCTCAGAATACTCTGTTTGGGGTTAATGTGTGTTCAAACGTTATCTAAGAAAATGGACGATATTGATACAACCATAAGACCTAAATTAGCCGACGAAATGGTCAATTTAAACTTAACATTCGTTGGAAATGAATCACAAGCAAGTAAGAACTGTAAACATTAATTTAAAGTAAAATATTATATCTGGATCATCGTATGTGATAGAATACTTCGGTTGGGAAAAGTGAGACATTGTATGTATTATGCATGTTGTTTTGTCCTTTCTGGATAACTAAGACAAACACAATGTTTATTTATACTTATTTAAGCTTTCGAAAAGTTTAAAATTGTGTGTCAGTGCATGTAAATAATGATGGGAAAACTTAATTAACTAGTGCATTCAATTCACATACAATATTGACTCATGATGACTCATGATTTTTGTTTGCAGCCGTGCTTGCACATAGTAAAGTTGTTGTGTGCTACGTCGGTACATGGGCAACATACAGAAAACCCGAGGAGGAAGCTAAATTTGATCTTGAAAACATAGATGCAAGTCTCTGTACCCATCTCATCTACAGTTTTGCTGGGTTGGATAATGAAACCTACGTTATGAAACCTTTGGACCCTTGGTTAGATCTTCATGATGAAAAAGACGGCGGAAGAGGTATCTTTCATGTTCCACTTGTATAAGAACAAACTGTAAAATTTACAACAAACGTGACGCATAGAATGCTCTTAAAATTAACTCGTGTTAAAATTATATTATATCATTTCAATAATTAAAAAAGCTGCAAAATACTTTCATCTGATTGCTATAATGAACGAGAAGTTATTTAAAACTTGAAAAAATATTAAAGGAATTAAGGAACACGTTATATTAGTAACTGAAGTTTTTCATAAAAATTACAATAAGCTACAAATTGTTAATTAATATGAGAAAATATGTTGAACCGAAGTTGTGCTAAATTATCTACAAAGACTTAATGAGTCTTTGTTGTTAAAACTAATGATTACTTTAAATGGAATGATTCTAGATTGGTATCGAGAATTCAACAAACTGAAGAGAAAACATACTCATTTGAGAGTACTTCTTGCTATCGGAGGTTGGAATGAAGGATCAAAAAAATACTCAGACATGGTCGCAGACATTAAAAACAGAGAGACATTTATTCAGTCAGCAGTAGATCTATTGAAGTAAGAATTAGTTCTAGATGACAACTCTGATTATATGCACTTTGTGTGTAGTTACTTTATATTCTTATCTGCTAAAGTAATATTAAAAAAAAAGATTTATTACATATTATAATTAAGCATGGGGTATATATAAAGATATATTTAGCTAATTTTTAATTATATACGAACAGAAAATATGGCTTTGATGGACTTGACTTGGACTGGGAATTTCCTGGAAGTAGAGGTGGAAAGCCGGAAGACAAACGTCATTTCACCATACTCGTTCAGGTGAGAATTTTTTTATTACCTCTATTGCAGCTTTAGTCGTAGAGCTAATTATATAGCAGCTCTAATTAAGAGCTACAGTTGATTCTACTATGTACATAGACTTACAAAGCAGTCTTAATATTTTTACATTATAATTATAGCTACAAAGTGATATAAAACTTGTTGGTACATTATACTTATAGTTAGTAATATATTGAAGACAATGCAGGAAGCAGTAATTAGTTATGTGTATTCTATGATGTAAAACCACTTAATGATTGATACAGTCTATTGCAACAGTCTACTACTAAAATTTTAATGCTATTTTATGACATACCATGCTTTAGAAAAGGACTTGGTATTCACATGCAGTCTTAATCTTATCTAATAATAGAACATTATTATGATGTGTGTAAATCTTATTATGGTTTTTCTTCGATAGTTCTATATGGAAAAACGATGTTTGATGGTGGTCTAAATTGTTTTAATGACTTGTGCAATTCAATGTTATTTACCTACCTCATTTTATTAGTTTCATTTGTATCTGATACCTTCAAGTATGAAATTATTCTTCTTGATTACTTTTTTATCATGTATACTATTCGCCTGTATGTACTATGTACTTATAAGTATACTTATTGCAATTTTAATACATTGAAGTGCTAATTTTATGCAATTCAATTAATATTAATGTACATAAACGAACGCCCACTCTGAGTGCATTTTATGTACGGAAATGCGTATAAAAGAAGCAATAATGTTAATGAGATGATTAATGTATGTTTTCTAGGAATTACGCCACGCTTTCGACAAGTATGGACTTATGCTTACAGCGGCCTTCGGACCAAATAAAGACACTGTTAAAAGTGGTTACGAATTGAAGGAGTTATCCAGATTGCTAGATCATGTTCATATTATGTGCTACGATTATCATGGAGCTTGGGATAAATATGCTTCTCACAATGCACCTTTGTATGCTCCTGCTGGACAAGCAAGTGTGGAAGATTCTGTCAATTTGTTTATGAGTCATGGTGTACCGGCTAACAAAATTGTATTGGGGATACCATTCTATGGAAGAACGTTCCTTTTATCGAATCCGGATGGTATGGGATCTGGTTTAGCAAAAACATCTCAGGATAAAGGCTTTGAAGGACCATTCACAAAAGAACATGGATTTTTAGGATATAATGAGGTAAATAGCCATGAAAAATTCCCATACCTATGTTGAAATTCCATATAATGTACAAATGAGTGTATATGATATACTTTATACTATACACCTCACCTTGATAAGGTTTACATAGCATAATTCATACGTTCACTTAATTGTTAATATTTTTTAAATGTTTCAAGATTTGCAAGGAGCTTATATCTG
This sequence comes from Pogonognathellus longicornis, assembly GCA_034694085.1. Classification (NCBI taxonomy): domain Eukaryota; kingdom Metazoa; phylum Arthropoda; class Collembola; order Entomobryomorpha; family Tomoceridae; genus Pogonognathellus; species Pogonognathellus longicornis. Next base: position 78,358 of record JAQFYB010000119.1, read on the forward strand.
ATAGAGGAGATTGGAAAACCTACTGGGACAAAACTGCTCTTGTTCCGTACATGCGAAATGGTGCTAAATGGGTAGGATTCGATAATCCTGACAGTATCAATGAAAAGGTAATTACTTTCATATTAAATGTGATTTAATTTATAGATTCATATTTCGTCATGTACATTTGTACGATTGGAATCCTATGTTTAGAACTAAAACTAATAGTGTGTTTTATTATACAGGTAAAATTTTTACTGTCGAAAGGACTTAAGGGTGCCATGATATGGTCCATTGACACAGACGATTTTCATGGGGCTTGTGGTGTAAAGAATCCTTTACTAAAGACTATTAACTATGCTTTGAGTAGAGATGAGTCTAATAACGAAATCGACACCGACAATGATACCACAGCGGGAGGAGCAAAATTATATCCTACAGTATTTTCATCTTTTGTATTGTTTTTGTCTGCAATTTTTATATTTGCCTGTGTTTATGACTAAGCTCAAACGTCTTTTCCATACCAAAACTTTTTGTTACAATTTTTCCAGTCTTTCCTACTCAAAATGACAAGCATGTATTATTGTATTTGTAAAGGATAAGCGGTTGAGAATACCATGACTGTATACACTATTTTCGTATTTGTAAGTGAGATGACTGTATTTTCACATTTGAACTTTTAGACCAAATGAGATATTTGTCTATTTTTATGCAGTAGTATAATCTTACAGCAAAGAACAGATGAAATTGTAAGAGGTTCTTTTTGTGACAAATCATTCTTTTTGTCGACTTTTTATCTTCCGTTAAAAAAATCAAATGGGGAAAAACATTTTAAGGCTGCTGCATGTAATTAGCAAAATCAAATACCCTGATAAGATGTAGTACAATGATAATATTATATTAATACAATTGTGAACTATACATTATGTAATGTATATACTGAATACTACATACCTCACCTCAACTACCCAAAATTAGATATTTATGACAGAAAGATACCTGATAACCTAAAAGGGTGTTGATTTTGTAAATATTATTTAAATTGAGGAACGAAATAAAAATGCACATTATCTCAATACAAGAAATAAGGTTAAATTTTTTATTACAAATCATATTATAGTACTTATTGAAATGTAATCAAAATATAGCATGAAAGTGTGTATTAAATGCATTTTATTCTAAACTTTATTGATTGGTAGGTGCCTGGTCTACATAGTATCTATTATTTATACAACTAATCAAGATTCATTCAAGTAAAAATTATAAAAATACTTTCTAAATAAACAGCTTTCATTTTCGTGATTCTTAAATGAGTAAAAACTTAAAATTACATTCTACACCTATTAATAATTATATTGATGAAACAACACATGCAAACGCATTCTCTTAGAGTGCGCTTGGGGCAAAATTTGAAAATTCAGCTGGAACAAATCTGATTCTTGGAAAGACTATTGTGTGTGACTTTTCGTTGTATGAACATTATTAAATAGTAAATCACTGTCACACAAAAAGAGAAGAATGTTGCAATTTGATTACTTCGTTCCCAAACGAGGTAACTTTTGGGTATAAATATCTAGCAAATATTTCACAGTACGAACTAACTTTAAATTCGGCTTTCAGAACATCAAATAGAGGCGGTTTATGAGAATGTATGCTGCTCGGTACACTGACTATTATTTTTGTATCTGCTTTGCTGGTTATTTTTCGACATCCAATGATTATGGCTTCGTAAGGTTGTTTTTTATTGTCATTGTCGAAAGGACAAATCGGAATTCCTCCAGTAGTAACCTATGTAAATACAATTAATTAATAGTAACAGTAACAGTACACAGCCTTTATATGTTAGATTATGCATGACAAGACTATTTTAGTTCATAAGCGATTGGTTACTTTCGGCATTAAAAAATTGAAATGAAATACACACTAATTAATTAGTTGTTTTACCTTAAGCCAATACCAAGTGGTAACATAATTGACTTTCCATTTAGGAAAGATTTCGTCAACAAGTTTCTTTTGAATAGCTGTAGAGTTTGTACACCATACTGCTACTATTGCATCTTGAGTTGTCATCTTTTCTATAGGAATTTTTTCTATCATCATTGTGTCCAGTAAGGTGTATCTGTAAGTGTATATTAAATCATCAAAGCAAATCAAAGAATGTTAAAAAAATCTTAGATAAATGGTGTACTGTAAAGTAATGCCCTAGTGGTGTGGTGCGTGCATACAGAACCTTGGCTCCGGGCAGGGATGAAAGTTTCAAAATTTCCCCGGTATCACGAACCCCGCCCCCTGCGGGGGCGGGGCAAATTCTTCGATTTCCTTAGGGAAGCCCCGCCCGCAATCCGGATTTCCCTGGGGAAGCCCCGCCCACAATCCGGATTTCCCTGTGAAGCTCCGCCCACAATCCGGATTTCCCTGGGGAAGCCCCGCCCCCT